>SMLS01075433.1:0-21580 GCA_004785975.1 Popillia japonica
AGAATTCAACCCCACACCCCAACGATACGGGACGGTAGTGGCCCATTACGACTGTTAACCAGTTTTACAATTTATAATTAATTAATTTTTATTAGTCACTAAATTCAATAAATTGGTTTGATTATCAACTACTGCATTGCTCAAAGATATTATTAGAGGTATAAAACTGCTTCAAATAAAAAAAAAACTAAACCAAACATAATAATTATAAGCAAACAAATTTATACAAGGAATTAAAAAGAAATGTTCCACGGCAGAAGTTCATTGAGCTTGGGAGGAGCAGAGGATTCCATTCTGTCTGTATTTGCGCATAAAATAATAGACAAACTCTATTGAAACAGAAAAATTGACACAATGATAACAAGAGAATAGTATGAAATTATTAACGGCTCAATGGTTCAGTCTACAGATTTCATATAGGCAGCCAGCAAATAATCTAACGTCATTTTCACCTAGATGCAAAAGTGGTCATTACGTCAATGTCTCCAGGTCAGAAAGATATCATGAAGGCGAGAAAGTGATAACAGCTTAATAACAAAATCTAAATATCAAAAAAGTTACAAATCTTGAAGAGGATTAAGAACTGTCATAATAACTGTCAAGTTCAACTGTTCAAAAGACCTAATGTTGGTTGCATTGATTTTCAATTGGCGTTGAAAAAGTTTGAACATTCGTTTATTCATTGTTGTTACTAAAACCTCAACCACATAAATTTTACACTTTTCACAATTATTCATACCTAACCTATTCTTTTATTTTAGTTGATTAGCACTGAAAGACAATAGGTAACTTAATTTAGTTGTTGTATACTGCAAATTACCGTGCAACAAAATACGACGATACGTAGCCAGAGGGCGCTAATGTACACTTTCCCATACTGAGCTAGAAAAAGCACAAATATTGATCTTGTTAGTTCAGATAAGATAAATATATGTATGTAGGTAAGTGGAAAATAGCTGTCAAAGTATTTGTCCACTCATATTAACGTTTAACAGAATTTGTTTGGCTTCATGGTTGGAGGTTATTATAATAGAAATGTCAATTGTAGGTGCCTATATATTATCTGTCAATGTGACAGATTTGATTGATTGACATTCAATATGATACATCTAGAACCACGTTGCCATTCAATAAAAGAGTTTTTTGATCATACATTTACCTACACATACACAAAAAGACATTGCGTATCACAAAATTTTGCAATCTGGTGGACAAATTCAGAAAATACATATGAATTTTTTGAAATTATTCTTAGCTTTAAAGAATTGAAGTAGATCTACTCCCGCAAAGAAGTAACTGTAACAACTGAGATTTAGAGGGGTTTATCGTAGCCTAGCAGCCTAGTATGCCAAGCTCAGCTAATGAGGTTTTAGGTTAAAACGGAAAGCACGTGGTTCGATGCCAATGCTCTTGATCTTGCTTCATTGCACTCCCGTAACAGGGTAATTCCAACAAAAGATCATGAGTGCCTATTATAGGTATTTTTGTGTTTATGAATTTGGATAAAAGCAAACAGTTTGAGTAGGGTATTATGACAGCATCTTTAAAGCGTATGTGCCTATTTCAAACAAGAAACGATAGCTATAGAGCACATCAATAGTACCACCAAAACACATTTTTGGAAAATTACTTTTGACCTATGAATTTGGATAAAGGCAAACATTTTGACAACGCTATTGTCGGAACAAAAACATAACATCATTTGTAAAACGCATGTGCCTATTTCAAACACAAGGAACGATAGCCATAGAACACATCAATAGCACAACCACAACACATTTTTGGAAAATTAAGTTTGACTTTTAGATAAAGGCAAACATTTTGACATCGCCATTATCGGAACAAAAACATGACATCATCTGTAAAACGCATGCGCCTATTTCAAACACAAGAAATGATAGCTATAGAGCACATCAATAGTACCACCACAACACATTTTTGGAAAAGTAAGTTTGACTTATGAATTTGGATAAAAGCAAACATTTTGACAACACCATTATCGGAACAAAAAGATGACGTCACCTGTAAGGCGCATGTGCCTATGTCAAACACAAGAAGCGATAGCTATAGAGCACATCAATAGTACAACCACAACAGATTTTTGGAAAATTAAGTTTGAGTTATAAATTTGAGAATAATACAATAAATGTCAAATTACATTGACAACTTGTTACGCCATCAAAATTATTTTTCTGCAAATCAGGGATGTCAACCTGATGCTGTAGGTAAATAGATTATGACAAGACTGGTGTCACATTAGATAATTTGGGCGAACGCTCCAAAACAAACTCCAAATTTGTAAAAATATACAAAGTTGTATTTATTGGGGGCTGGTTACCATACACCTTAAATTCACGTTTTTCATAATAACTAGCCATGTGGACATTCTTTGCCAGTTCCTTTATAGAGCAAATCAACAGTAGCACATCAACAGTAGCACATCAATAGTACCACCACAACACATTTTTGGAAAAGTAAATTTGACTTATGAATTTGGATAAAAGCAAACATTTTGACAACACCATTATCGGAACAAAAAGATGACGTCACCTGTAAAGCGCATGTGCCTACTTCAAACACAAGAAACGATAGCTATAGAGCACATCAATAGTACAACCACAACACATTTTTGGAAAATTTGGTTGGAGTTATAAATTTCAGAATAATACAATAAATGTCAAATTACATTGACAACTTGTTACGCCACTAAAATTATTTTTCTGCAAATCAGAGATGTCAACCTGATACTGTAGGTAAATAGATATGTAGGTACTGGTGTCACATTAAACAATTTGGTTGAAGGCTCTAAAACAAAATCCAAATTTGTAAAAATATACAAAGATGTATTTATTGGATGCTGGTTACCATACACTTAAATCCACGTTTTCCAACAACTAGCTATGTTGACATTCTTTGCACAGTTCCTTTTCTGTTCTTCTCAGAATGGCCATATAGTCAGATGATGCCTGTTTCTTCGTGAGTAAGTGGACCTACGACTATCCACAGTGGTAAAAAATAATCTATGTTGCAATTGTATAGAGACCGATGTCTTATACCTACATCCTCCTATCACATACTTTTCCCAAAGCAGTTATCCGTCGTCGAACACTTTTTCTTTATTCAAAATATGTTCTATTAAACTCAATACAGCGTATGGTACGAGTGATTAATGCATCCATCAATTTTTTGAAGCCAGGTTGTTGGATGTTCTTCAGCACCTGTGTCAGGGCTGCTTGAGTGACTGGAACATCATGATAAAACTAACCGTTCATGCCAGTTTTTTGTTTTGGGAGAAGAAAATTCTGATGTAAAACACCTAAATATGATTCTCCAATAACAGTTTCACCTACTGCAACAAATCCCTTGTGGACAACCTCTTTTGAATCACAAAAGGTAGTCAGCATTGCCTTGATTCTTGACTTCTGAAAGCGCAATTTTTGTGGGTTTGGCTCGCCTTTCGACTGCTAATGTACAGATTGGCACTTAGTGTCGGGATCATGTTTAAAGCATCATGGGTCATCACCAGTTAGGATAGAATCGAGAGAATCTGGGTCGTTTTTAGCAGTTTGAATGATGTCTCTAATTTGTTGGTCTTCAGTCAATTGATGTTGAACACACCTTCTTATTTGCCCAAATTGATTGTCCAAATTTATCGAGCAGTTTCTCTATTGGTATTTCATTCTCGAGCCAATATTCTTACAGTGAAATTCCTATTTCGAATTTTATGCACCAATTCAGTGCGATTTTGACTCTTTTGCCTCATCATTTTAAGTCTTCACGATCGCTTTAGAATCGTGTAAACCACTCATACAGTCTTGTACGAGACATGCATTCAACAGCATAGGTACCTACACTTTTTTTTCCTACTGTTTGTTCCATTGTGATTTCACGACATGAAGATCTACCATACAATAACTTAAATGCGTCTAATTTCATCAGCTGTCATCTAGCCGCTTACTGGTCTATGATTTAAATTGAAAGTTCCCTTATTTAATTGTTAGTATGTATCATTGCAAAACATAGTATGAACAAGGAAAAGTAGATAACCAATTTAAAGGAAATTGTAGGTTAGATAAGTTAAAAAAAGATTTAATAATGTCTTAGAATAAATTGAGTCAAACAATAGGTAACGATTAGGTACCTACGTACAATCTATATTCACAAAATATATCCAATCTATCAAAAAATCAACAGACATAGATGCAAAGATAAATTCCGTTTCTCAAATTATACTAGAATGTAGTTACCAACATTCAGATAACAGTATATTCTAGATCTTACAATTAGTAGGTATATCTCGATAGTTTATTTTCGTATATTTCAATTATAAGGCAGAACTCGAAAGCTATAATTATTTCCATTTTAATTTCCTAATGCCGTATTAACGCCATTAAAATTAACTCCAATGTGTGTACTATCTTACTATCGACAAAAACGTAGTTGTAAAACGAACTCGAGTCGGTAATTGGACTATTGAAACCGGTTCACGTGAATCTCGACGCAAACACTGTAGTTATGTATAAACCTTGAGTTTGAATCTACAATGTCTGATGTAATTAACGTTTTAAATCGATAATTTTTTTACGTCAAAAAAAGGTAAAAAACATTGCAGCTTATACGAACTTTTAATTCAACCTACTCGATCTCAAATAAGTATTCTATGAGCGCAAACCACACCCGACGGCAAAATTTCAGCTGTTAAAAGTAACTTTATTTTAGCTTTATTTTAATTAGTTATTCGAATTTCTTTGATAGGAGACAATATTTTAACAATATTCCGTATATTAGGCAGCATAAAGCCCGTCGCACAACTAGGCGAATACGATAGGTTGTCGCAAAGTTTAAAATGGAGCCTGTATAGTTATGGCGGCATTTCCCACAGCGAATGACCGCTTGCCTGGCGTCGTAGCCCGTTATCGGCCAGGCTGGGGACCCGTGAAGAACAACATGGCTATCTCGCCTTGAATTTTTTGCTAGTAAATGTATTCAAATAAATTTTGTTGTGAATATAATGTATGATAGGGTAAATAAGATAACTTAGTTGGTTGGAATAAATTTTTGCGTGTGTAGTTTGTGTAATAGAGATAGTTTAATTTTTTTATCATTATATTTTATTTGCATATACATACCTACCTACCTACATAGGTATGTTCCGGTAAATTTTCCTGGGGTTTTACCGTTTTAATTTTTTATTTCTATTACACATTAACTAGTAGGAAGCATTATATTTACGCAGTTATATTTCTACATCTTAAATTTCCCAATACTTATTCTCTCTCTTTTAAATGTAGCCACCAAACGTTAAATGTCTTAAGAATTGTTTTCATTGCGTTGCAATGCTGATTATTATTCTAATATAATTGCTGCTTTGAAACCTTTTAACGTTGAAATGTATATTGGGCGTTAATTTTGCAATTGTTGATTTTACCCGAGAAAAAGTTAATCCACATTTTCCTACGATCACTTCCTTTTATGACAGCTTGTATAAGCAATAGAAAAATTATGGATTCCTACGAACACTTTGATCACAACGCCGTTTATTTTTCTTTAGTTTTCGCGACAAACATCACACTGGTTTGAGTTTATTTTCACAACAAATACACTAGGAATGAGTGCATAAAAAGTATTAATGCTCTTAGATTTCGTTAACTTAAAAATATATTAATTATTTCGTCGTGTAAATGGGTTTCTGTTGGACAAATAAATATTATTATTATTATTATTAGGTATATGTAAATAAATGTTTATTGTACTCTAAAAAACAAAAATTATTAACGAGATATTTTTCTAGATACCAATATCTAAGTATGTATACCTAGTCGCGCCTACTTAAATTCTCCTTCTAATAAGCCCATATGATTTAAGTAGGATAAATAAACAGCCCATCAAAAGCATCAATAAAACTGACGCTGATATAGTGATGATAGTACTGTATACGGTGTACGAGTTGCTCGCAACTAATACGAATGAAGTTAGCATAGGTCTGGGACGCATTGTAACTAAATCCTACATTTATTACCCGACTAAACAGTAGTAAACATAAACAAGCCATAATTTTGATTTTTACGGCCCAGTAAAATGATCGTAAAATCAATGGGAGCAAATGCGGTTCTGTTCCCGGGTAGAACTGATTCGAGTGGTATAATACTGTTAAAGCTACTAAGTCGAAGCGATTCTCTCGGATGATGAGGTCCTTTTCTTCCTCTCCGTGCACTTATCCCTTTGTTTAAGTATAGTTTCTTTGTTTCGAAGTATCGTTCTCTTTTTTTCTTTCTTATTTGTTTTTTTTTCTTCTCCATTCAAGTTGTTCTTTTTATTTTGTTCTTCCCTTAGTACCTACATACATACACACGTCGAACTAAGTCGTATAAGCTTGAGTTTCGATCGCTTCAAGTTCCGCATTATATCGTGACTTGATTCCGATCTGATTCAATTATCACGATTTGCTCCCTAGTAAATAATTTAATAATCTCGTGAACTTTGACTGCGTTTCTCAAGACCGATAGTGTGCACGTTGCTACATGTACGATATCCAGATAGGTTTATGACCCTTTCTTTAGTATAAGAGCTGGCAGTCTCTTGACGCGTATGAACATACGAGGGTTGTTGAAAAAGTAAGAAAAAATTTCATATTTTTTTAGTATAGGTACACTCACATGAAAGAAGTTGTAGAACGATTTACATAGCGATTATATGTAAATCGTTCTACAACTTCTTTCAAGTGAGTGTACCTATACATATGTACACTCCACTCAAAGAAGTTGTAGAACGATTTACATAGTGATTATATGTAAATCGTTCTACAACTTCTTTCAATCGAGTGTGACCCACCTACAGTTAGCAATGGCAAGACTTAGATGTCCAATTAAGCTAGCTACGTGTATAGATGTGAATTTTAGCACTATCTACCTGGCTGTATTTAGGAACGTATGGGTAAGCACTTAGCTGAAGTTATCCACAACTTTCCAGCTTATACGAACTATTCATTCAACCTACTCGATCGAAAATATTCTACGAGCAGCAGCAGTTTTAACACTGACAACGGAGTTGGAGTTTTTGATGTAATTTTAAATGAGATCTTCGATAATGGACTCTAGTTGAAGTTGTGAATGATTCTGAATATTTTAAGTTGTTCTTTAGAGTTCTTAGTTTACTTAACAGACATTACTTACATAGATGAAACTAGTTGATATTATATACTTTAGACGACAATTGTCCAGAATGCAATGCTGTTATGGCATTCAAAGCCAATCATTGTATGGCTTAGATTTCAGAAAATGTTTCAGTCTGTTAGCCTAGTTAGATACACTCATGAGCATCGGAGGTACTTGATCAGCATTGACCTGACGATAAAGTCTTTATGGAGCTATGCTTTTAGCAACCACCGACTTGTACAAATGGCGTTGGCCACCTTAAACAGAAATTTCTAAAATCAAACTTCACTCTCCCCAACCCACACCAAAGGAAATTAAAGAGCCACCACACTGGTGATAGATGTCAAGAAAGTGGACAGCTAAATTTGCAGAGATAGCTTGCTATAGGAATGACAAAAAGAAGGGCAAACATGAATAAAGATTAGATTAGATTAGCTTGGGGTGGCATTACGGGTCTCTTTCATCGCAACCTTCCAGGTCTATTGTGATCCCCAGTAATACTAGAAGGCGCCCTCTAACTTTGCCCTCTTTATGAGGCTTAGCGTCTTTGAGAGCGGCTTCTGGAAGTAGCTGTGTGGTGTGGGATACTTTGTGCCCAACATGAGGAAGCTTGCCCTTGCCAGGCTTTCGCAATGGCGCAGCACAAGAGCTGAGGTTTCTTCGTCCTCCTTGCGGAATCTGCATATGGCATCTTCCGCTAGGCCTATGTTGGACATATCCCTATCTAGTCTACAGTGACCTGTCAACAGACCTACTGTCATTTTGACAGTTTTCCTGTCTTTACCCAGCAGGTCTCTAGTGAATTCAGGCTACTGTTCTTTTAGGAACTTTTTGTCCTGGTGATATTTGCCACCATTCTCTGGACTTATTATGTATCCATTCCTTGATGAACTGATTTGTGATTTGGTGGTAGCGAAGGATGGGCCAGGCCCAACGAATTGCCTTAACGAACCTTGTCTGGCCAGATCGTCTGCTGCCTGATTTCCCTTTACGCCCTCGTGGCTGGCCAAAATTAGTTTCCTTTAGAAAGCCAACGCGTTAAAGCCATTAACGCAGCCTCAAACCAGTTTGGAGTCGACACTTGCTGAACCAATCGCTTTAAGTGTTGCTTGGCTGTCTGAGAAAATAGCAATACATTTGCCGAACTCGAAAGATCGTTGTGTTCTTGGTGAAACTTATCAAGAGAGTCTTCCTCGGCTTTGCTTCGTAAACATGAATAAAAAGTGACCACTTAAGCTGACCGAAAAGGCTTAGCTCTTGCATTACGAAGAAATATTTTGAAGACTACCATGAGCTACCTGAAGATGAACACAGTAGCTAGAGTTGCAGTCAGCATCAGACTAATGGATTCAAATCAATTACATCAGTTAATCTTGAATCTTGCACCCAAGCACGTTTCCAGCCCCTGGTACTCAGTTCAGTGCCATCTAAAGATGTATCATGGAGCAACTAAAAGATTATAATTTTCCCGCCAAACAGCAATTCTGTGAAGATTGACCAAACACAATATAAACTTTCTTCCACAAAATTCCTCCAGAAAAAATCCTTTTTCAAATTAAGGGTTTCTAGGAAAATCGTATCCCATTCTTCCAAATGGGCATGTCTCAAATTTCAAATCGATAAAGCATTCTCACAGCGGAATTTAAAGTATTTGGATGACATTTAATTCACACTTTTCTCGGTGTAAAAAGTACAAACTATTAAAAGTACAAACTAATATATTTTAGCATTAATTTGTAATTATTTAAGATTTCTATTTGTTGTTTCATTATGGAATACCAGCAATAAATCCATCCAGCATAATTATGCATGTAGCGGTAGTACTTAATCATCAAGATCTGCACTTATTGATCTATAGCAATTACATTTTTTTTATTAAATGGCAATAGAATTGCTTCTAAATATTAAATAGGTGCGGTATTTTCGTCATTAAAATGCAAATTAATTTTAATGGTCGCTTCAATTTCTACCGCATTAATCAACTTCGAATTATACTTTACTAATTTAGTGATAAATTAAATATGATCTCACAATTATAATAGTATATTTAATACTGCTGAACCTTGAAATGTCGACCTCTAATACTAAATCAATCGCCAGTTCCTTTAAATTACTCGTACTCTTCGAAGACTATCTCCTTTTAAGGTTTATTTCATCATTCGTTTAAAAATTATCATACAGTCGCCGCTTCTATTTATACACTATACAGATATGGGGAAAAAAGAGAACCTCTTCGACGTGAAACTGTAGAAACGGACCAACACAGGCGGTAGATTATCTCTCTTGAGAGCAGATATCGGGTCTTGGTGTGTTTGTCGTCACCGCAATGATTGGAAATTTAAATCCCCGATGTAAAGGTTACACATATCTGACAAGAGACCTTGATAAATGTCATCCCCGGAGATAGTTTTTTTACGCCAAAGACTCTCACTCTGTTTACGTGTAGTTCTCGCCAGTTTTATAGTGTGCATTTAAAATTCTGTTCGGTGACGATCGTCATTTGTTCTGTAGTTTCACAGCTTGCTTGTTTTAAGGTTAATACATCGATTCGTTCCTTATGTAATCTATGAATTATATAGGTTTTATGCTTGTTTTAATTATGCAAGTTAGCTATTCATAATGTAGTACGCAAGTAATAAGTAAGAAGAGGAAGTCGTATACCTTGGGGATTTACATAAAATAATACAAGTCAAGATCATAAACACATGCTTCTATAACTGTAAATTATATTTCTTGACACCTGTTGTATACATAATGACGTGTTTATGTATAAAACTTATAAAATATTTGCGTCTTATTATGACAAATGGAGCCGCTAGTAGCTGGATGATTTGGGGTGTCATGGTCTACCGGTTCTTCAGTATTTTTTCCTTCGTTTAAAGCGAAATGCAACTTCATGTCAGCTACAAATAAATGTCTGCAATTAAGCAATAAGTTTTGTACGCCGTGTTATCAGATAACCTCCATCTTCCGTCGTCAATGTTATATTTCACACTCTACAATAAATACTTAATAAAAAAAAATTGCAGGAAAATGAATGGGAATTAGTAGTTTGATTTATGATTATTACTAAATAGCCTTACTATTTCTTCTTCATTTAATAAGAGAGGTATGTAAGCGCATACTTTCTAAAGTAACCTTCCAGGAGGGAAAGTATTTTACAAGAGCTTCATAATATAGCATCAACTATTGGCTTGTGTTCATTGCAAACAAGTTTGAAAGGAATAGAGCCGCCATTGGCGAAGAAGCTACCGTTATTTCATTTCAAATTTATTCACAAGAACCGCCTCTCTGTTATAGCTTCAACAAACGAAGTTGGCCTCTGCTTCTTTCCATTCTCACCAGGCTCTTGTCTTCAAAAGTCCTGAATCTAAAATCATGGAAAGGGTCTTCCTATCAAGACGATATAACTGCTTCAGAACAAACTCCAAAGAGGAAATTATAAAAGGACTGCTTTATAAGATTTATGGTGTTTAATACATCGCTGTTTTTCACATCTTTGTGTGCATTAAAGAAGTTGAGTTTTGGAAAAGTTTTTTGCAATTTTTTTAGAATTTTGGAGAAGCCTAGGTAATTGTCTAGCCACTTCGCCTATCAATCTGTTTTGATGGTACATAGATACATACATCTCCTGGTGAATACTATGATATAAATTTTATACTGAACACTAATACTACCTATATTTTGATCAAATCGCTTTCATGCAAGCTATTACCACATTTTTGACGGAATTTGGACAATATTCATCTCCATTTTGCTGTTTTGAGTTAGTGCAAAGGCGATATATTTAGTATAGTTTCTTTTTCGATTTCTACTTAACCGAAGTATTACCCCAATGAGAGGCCCAAATCTTTACAGTTTTCGCTTGTAAGTCGAAATAATTTTTATTATTTCCTTTAACAATAATTTCGCAAATTTCAACGGTTTCTGCAATTTGCTTCATTTTTATGGCAAATTATTTTGCTAAAATACCTGAGCGAGCTTATTAGTATAATTTTGTAAATGCTGCTACCATAATTGTTTCTCTTTCGTGATCATAAACATCTACTTATGACTGAATTCCAAACAATCTCTTCTAGTAATGTTTTCTAATATCTCTAACTTATAACACACAATCCAAAACTGGTCAAGTTTGCAATATTGTCGAGAAGTGGATTTAAAGTTTGCAATCATGTTAGGTAGATTATGGAATATACATAACTCGCCAAGTTGTAGGATTTTGCAAAAAATAATATAGAATTGTGTCTAAATTAAATATTTCAGAATAAATGAAATTAAACTAAAGCTACCCTAGACAAGTATCTAAAATTCATTGTAATTATTTTCTAGTTAATGTTACCAGCAATGTAAACAATCTCAATGTTCTGACCAAACTAGTAACTCTACTTTAGCCTAAAAAGCAACTTAGACTGTTCAAAAATGTACCTCTAATACGTAGCTAGCTATAATCTGATTGAATACTGATAACTGCAAAAAGTTTTTGGTTTTCCAAAGGTGATCTTACTGTTCTTTCTAATCATTAACCAATAAAACAATTAGGTATTTTCTCAAAAATTAAATGCTTCTAAAGAATCCTGCTCATTATTTTATTTGCAAAAATTTTAAACTTGACTGTAAATATTTTCTTCTTCTGATACTTAGGAATCAGTAATGTCTTTCACTACCCAAACGACGTTTAATTTTCAGTCATAAAAAGCTACCGAAGCCAACTTTGGACTCTTTACTCAGTCTTGAAGCGCAGTTACCTAGATACTTTGATTTGGGTATTATGTAGATCACTGCGGCTGTGAGGGTAACTAGACGGCCGGTGCACTTACAAAAAAAAAAGATGTGCAATGCCGACTCAGATGTCAATGTGTGGTCATTGATGAAGAAAAATCTCAAACTTATCCGACATTCCAAAACTTCCAAGACAAGTAAAAAAGTTATGTAAAATTTTAAATATATGTAGATTGCTCTAGTAATTATTTTCACTATTGCGATTAACTAAACATAAATACTTGTCTCACTTATAAATTACAACTAAACTCCACTTTATTCTGTCAAAATGAATAAAACTCATAACGTTAGCCGTCAATTTTGACATATAATTTGACATTGACATTGACTTGGGTGTGCACGCTGACATTTACGAACCGCACAAAAATATTTGTATATTTAGTCCCAATGTGACGTTATCCAAATGTGACGTTAACTGCCAATTTTGACGTATAAGTCGACATAACTCGAGTGTGTATTTGAGATTTCAATCCAAACATGAGTGTGGGTTGACATTTATAAACTATATAAATAAATTTTGCGTACTTTGGACCAAATTTGATGTTAACTGTCAATTTTGACATATAATTTCACCTAGGTACATACATTGGAATATTTGGACCTACATTTATGAAGTGTACAAGAAAAGCGGCGTGCATACATATTTTGTCTAAATTTGACATTTTTTGCCAATTTTGACATATAATTTGACATAACTCATGTATATATATTTAATATTTCAGTCCAAACGTATGTCTAGATTGACATTTATATAGTTTACAAAAAAAAATGTAAATTATGTCCAATTTTGACTTTAGCTGTCAATTTTCACATATAATTTGTCAGGACTTGAGCTACTAGAGCTGACTATACTTAGCATTTCAATGAAAACACGCGTGTAGGCTGATACTTACGAAGCTTAGTAAAAAATTTGTATATTTTGTCGAAATTCGGCATTTATTGTCAATTTTGACATATAAATTAGCACAAATTGTCTGTGTATTTGATATTTCAATCCAAGTGTATGTGTAGACTGACATTTACAAATTTATTTAACTGAATTAGGTCATTTTTCACGTCATAAAATGCGCCAATTTTGACACTTAATTTGATTGCAATAACTAATTTAGACAGAATTTTGACATATAATTAATCAGGACTTCTCTATGTATTTGATAGTTCGATTCAAATAAGAGTGTAGACTAACACATACAAATTTTATTATAAATTTGGCACATTGACATCAGCTGTCAATTTTGACACATAATTTAACATAATTTCTTTGTGTACCTATTTGACACTTCAATGCTAAACTTGTGTGTACACTGACATTTATATAACAAAATTTTGTATATTTTTTCCAAATTTTACGTTAACTGTCAAGTTTGACATATAATCTGACACAATTCTGATTCTAAAATGATGTCTATCTAAAATTTTAATGTCAAAATTGTGTTCAAATATCTAAGTTGTCGAAATTTTAGATCTCTAACTTCAATAAAATACAGCTGGCGTCGAAACACGTGTTCCGAAACTTTTTCGGCTAACACAGCTAAAACAGCCGCCATGGTTATCTCAAATATTACCTGATGGGCAGGGCAACTACCTCTATGGCGGTTGGTCACTATGGCTACCGCTTGAATCAGGCTCATTTAAAACCGGCAGATGTCAGAACCCTAACCCTCAAGAAGATCCTAAACTTCTTCAGTGGTTTGGAGATCAATTGCAGAGATTAAAGGTATTCACAATGGATCTAATTAGTCGATTAGTCTTCTTTTTCTTTTGTGTCCGGAATATTCTACAGTTTCTCGGCCCAATGCTTCGGGTTTGCTGGTTTGCTTTACCGTAAATCGTCAAGTTTACAACGCAATTTAGAAGGTGTCCTATATCTTGTATCAATCCCACAATCGCACTTGTCATCAGTTGGTTGCGCAAGGCCCTATTTGATCGGGTTGGTTTTTAGCGGAGCTACACCTGTTCGAATAGGGTTTAGCATTCTCCAGGTCTTGAAGTTGACCCAAGACACGTATTGGCAGGCTTTCAGAGAGAGGATAGTTTGCGGGTGATTCATCCAGAGGATGAGAGACTCTTGGTATTGCTCGAAAAAGGGGTGACGATTGTCGAATGCTTTCTTAAACTTGTGGCTCAATTCTTATGCCTCCCAGCGTGAGTTGGGACTGTGAAAGCCAGTTGTTTGGTAAATTTTGCCTAGCGGTGCAGCCTTCATGCACAAGTCTGGAAATTTCGTTGAGGCTTACATCGATCGTCTTGGCATACGCCAATCTTGACCAGGCGATCAGATAGTAGATCTGGCATAGGTCGTAGTGCCATACATGTGACGACTTGCTTGGGACAAGTCAAATCCTTCTAGTTTTCCTCTGTGGGAGAGCTGATCCTTATCCTCAGAATGTGTTTCTTGAATGGCCACTGCATCAGTCTCCTATTTTGTCATTAGATATTTGCTGTAGAAGTCGGTACTTTGCAAAGCTTATGCCTTCGATATTAAACTGACAGATTTGAATTCTTGTTCTGTGGTCAATCTATTGTACTACACCAGAAGATCGCAATAATTATTTGGTTGCCCCAATTAGTACCCGTTCATTTAGGTCGCTAACAACTAGCCAATGTTAGTGGCAGTATATTAGAGGAAACTCTAACGTTTTTAAGTGAACTGCTTATAGCGTCCTCAAAATGTTGTCACAAATTCTTTTGCTTCGCATGCAATACAACTTAGATAGCTCCTCTTTAAAATATTACCCCCTAAAGAAAAAGTATTTTACGCGTGTAATAAGTTGTAAGAGATATATCTTAATTAAATATAGAATAAATAAAAATACCTACGCAAGTAATTTTAATGTTACATGTAAACTTTTCCAACACCCTTCACTTAATTATAATGTTCAAGTTGCTGCACAATTACATAAATTTATCGTTTACATTTTGTTTCAATTTTAAATCCTACAGCATCTAGTTTTAATTGGGATCCAAGGCAATAAATAGAATTATAAATAATTACACGTTATTCGAAATATAATTGATAATTTCCTACGAAATTCCATATATGCAAGTGGAGTTTTGTGCTCTTATTTTAGTAATAATTTCTATAAATATACGAAATTATACGGTCCTCGTTCCTATACAAGATGGCCGTATGGTATGCTCATGTACGTATGCGTAATATACCTTTAGCGTTCTCCAAAAACAAAAAGCTCGACCACTAAATTACTATGATTACATTCTGGCCGCGTGTTAATTTTATCTGGTTATTTTTCTTGGGCGAGTTGTTCGCATGTAAATTTCATGAATTATTATGTAAATTCCGGTAATAACGTTTCCAATACCGCGATCTTTGATTGTTGAGCTGAGAGTTTCGTGAAAATCGGAAACTCGAGGCGGTAGGCCCCTCTATACTTCATATATTTGCAAATTATATATGAAATGCAGGTCATCGTTGATGAACGAGGAAAATACAAGTCGGAATTGTGTACACCGCAAGCTTGAATAATTTTTAAAGATTCTCAAATCATTGAAACAAGTAAATATTAGGGTGTTGATCAAACTGTTACACGTACCAACTAATTCGACGTATTAATCTTATACGAATATTCCTCCCGCTGTGCAAGCAAATAAATTTCTGCAATAACAACATCAAGAGGTCCTGCTTCAACCCTATAAATTCAAAATTGATCTTAACGAAGACAGAGCGGTAAAATTCCCCAAAGATTTACGATTTCTTATAGAGCACGAGAAAACAAATCATAACCGTGGATAAACAATCACCTTCAAGATTTAAAAATCGCCTCGCAGAGATTGCGGCTTCAGCGAAAACTACCACGTTACCAGACGCGCACATCTTCTTTCGTCAACGGTTTATTTTCAATCCTTACCAACATCCTTCTGTGCTTCATCCATATATATTAAAATAGCGCGTCGAACGTTTGTAATTATACTATAACGAATTTTTATTGCGTGAGTAAACAGAGAATTAACGCAAATAAACGCATGTCGAGCTGCTGCCTTTGTGGTTCGTTCAAGATTAATTGCATGGGCCCTGTTTTGTAATCGATTACGTTAGGTTTCTGTTTTGATCTGAATGCTTTATTATATAAAACACGTTTTGATATATGTATATGTAGATCTCCTGCCGCTATAGGCTTCTTCTCGTCGGATTTATTTTGTTTCCCGGTTGCATTGCATAAGAATATTCTCAACAGTAACGTTATACGTTAGTAAGCGTTTCAGTGAACTGGGCCTGTGTTCTTGGGAATGTTTAGAATAATGCTTAATTTATGAAATTTGGAATAAAATGTGATTCATCCTGAAAAATATAAACCAAACAATATTGTTCTTAAATTAGTCAGTATGTGAGGTTGAAGTTTCTGGATAATTATGTAAATAAGATAGCCCCGCATTGGCAAAAGAATTTGACGTCCGAAAGAAGTTTATGTAGATTCCTTTCAGTTGTTTTTAAGATATTAGGGTATTTGTGACAATAGATCAGACTTATGTCTCTGTGTTATATACTGAACTCCACATTGTAATGCCACAGATTTTAGCAAATAATTTTTTTCACCGAATTCAACCTCTTGAGGTTGAAGTTCCAATTTTACTCTTTCTATTAGCATTTTCAAACATTTTAAAACAGTATCATTCGTGAGTCGAAAGTTAGTAGACTCTGTTGCCTCACAACCACGTTGGACGTTGGTAGCTTCTACAATTATTTCGTAATAGCACAATATTGCTCTGTATCAGAAGAAAACAACTCATTCCTCAAACCATGACAGAACCCATGTTTGTAGTAAGATATAATGCTTAGAAAAATTGTCAAAAAACTTGGTTAAATGTTTTTCAGTAGAAAACAACTTTCAAGAGCTGTTCAAGTTCAATCTTTTCAATGCTTGCTTGAGACTACAATTGTTCAAGATTTATTTGTACTTTCAAATATTTGAATAGGACGAATATGGTGTCTTCATATAGTTCTATTTCTATTCTTGATTGATTGATTTACATCTTGATTGGCATTGGCTACAGTGGCCATTGAGCCACGTCTTTATATTGATAGAGACTAAATTATTTAAAAAAGAAACCTATTCTACACTTCGAGTAGAAAGAGCCGTTAGCCGCAGCCTTTAGAGATCTATCCCATATGGAAAACACTGGTACCTCCCGAATTCTACATGTAGAGCACGGACGCAGTAGCATAACATTCCAACCTGAAGTTTTCTTTCCTACCTTTGTTTCACAGAGGGGAACCAATAATTAACTGAATTTTTTTTTTTGCTGAAGACGTGTGATAATCACGTGGAAATTTCAACTGATGGGTCGAAGACAAACCAAATATGTAGTAAGATCTGCATTCTTCGTCCCAATCTGGGAACATTATGAATCATACCAGCTCAATAGCTTGGCATTCATTTTCACAGGTCAAGCTTACGCCATCCTACAAGCCTTAAAATTCTCCGCTGCAAGAGAACTTGACAAAAACATAACTATCGTATCGGATACCCGATACGTCCTTCAATGTATTAAACACCACATAAAATACGTCCTCTCATCTGTAAAATTTACACACTCATGCAGATTACATGTATATCAAAAAGGATATCAAGTAAAACTTGTATGGTGTAAAGCTCACTCAAATATCGAGCACAACGAAAAAGTGCATGCGTACATGAAACAACCTCTTACTGGTGCCCAAGATGACCTTATACCATCTTCTGATATTGTATAACTCTCGTCTGAAATGGATATCTGAATGGGAATCGTTTTCTTAAAAGTCAAACACTCGATATGCTGGTATCCATCACACTTTGCCTTTACCTCCCGAATATATATTTGAGTACTCAGTCCCTAGATATGATACCACAATCATACCCCGTTTAAAATTTGATCACAACTGCTGTCCACAACACTTGCATCGCTTAGGCATACTAAATAGCCCTCTCTGCAAATATAACAATAAATCTATTGCCCACATCGACCATATCCTTTTTGAATGTTCCGATCTTTCTTTCTCCCGAACGAGCTTTTGCGAGAAATTTCTAAGCATGCTATGTTTCCCAGTAACACAAATAACTTGTGGCTCTAAATAACCGAAACATATATGAGAGTTTGGTTGGATTCTTGGTCAAGAACAAAATCCGTCTTTAATTTTGACTTGTTATTCGTCTATTCTTGCTGTTTTAGGTTAGCTTCGTCTCCTTGGTTCAACCCTTTGTTGAGGGTATCCTTTATTCCGCGGTCTTTTTTTTGTTTGTTAAGTCGTCATGATAGACCCTATGATGTGAACTGTCTAGCCTTCGTCCTTTCCTTTTTCGTTGTCTTTTTTACATTAGGCTTCTATTCTTACTGATTTTATTTGATTTTGTCAATTATTTTTGGATTTGTTAGAGTGCAATACAAGACAACAGTACATGCATATAAGTGGGTAAACAATGTATATACGGGCCCAGTCACTCGGCGTGGATACGCTGTATAAACCCGGGACCACGCTGTTGACCAGGTTTTAATCTGATTTTGACCTGGTTTCGACCTGATTTCGACCTGGTGTCGATCTGGTTTTGACTTGCTTTCCACCTGAATTCCTGCCTGGCTTATACAGCATGTCCACATCGAGTGACTGGACCCCTACATACAGCCTGGCAAAACGCGATTGAAACAGTGAGTCATCACGGCGCACGTAGGCGTAGCGAACTCGATGACCTCGTTATACTAGTGTAATTCGCCACGCCCCCGTCATTGAACGTGCGAATCACAGATGCGCTGCAGGAAGATGTGTGCTGCAAGACGGCGGGTGTCTCATGGTGGTTGAATTTCAATCCCTCTTTATCTAATTATGCTCCTTCTTCGCCTAATTACGAGAATTAACCACGGCTTGACCCAACTCACTTATGCTACTGCGCTGTTCAATCGAGATTTTCCAGACTCTACATTGTTTACCTTCTTATGTATACTTTCCATAAAAGCTAATAATACAAATAATGTATGACAGAAATTCAATTGCCTTAATGGTTGCGTTACAACGACTAATATCATAGATCCTAATCAGAAGCGAACTCCTTACTATACTCGGATTAAGACTATCCGATCCCTTAAAGGATACCGAAGAGAAAAGGAAGACGCTTTCAAAAAGGTTAAAACAACATAAAACATGTTTGTCAATGAAATTTGGAAATGGATCGCTTGTCCATAAGAGCTAAAAATGTTGGAATACCAATTACTCAATAGCTTTAAGAATATCTCCAAGCCAACTATCTTTTGGACAAAACTACACGTCGGAGATCTCTTCGTCCAAATGTACGAAAAGAGCAAACATCAATGTCTGCACCAATAGTATGCCCAACCTAACGACGTTGATTTCATATAGTACGTTGAAATTTTTGGAATGTTATTCCGTAGAAAACTTTCCACTTGACGTTTCGCTAATTATGATCAGAGATGCGAAAAAATTGAAAACCACGTTTCTAAAATGGAATATGCTGATGGCAACGTAAAAGCTAGAAAGACTATGAAACCAGCGAAACTTGATTAGCTTGATACGGTAATGTGCCAATGGTTTATTCAAGCTCGTAGTCAAGGAATGCCTCTAACAGGACCTATTATACAGGCTAAAGCCATAGAAATGAAGAAAAAAGTTGGTGACGATTCCAGTTTCAAAGTTAGCATTGGTTGGTTAGCCAAATTTAAGTTTCATGATGGTATTCGTCAGTTAGACATTTCGGACGAAAAACTAAGTGCCTGTAGTACCGTTGTAGGAGATTATCGTAAAAAAATCGAACAAATCATAATTGAAAGAAAACTTGTGAAACAGCAAATTTTTAACTCTGACGAAACAGGCCTAAATTGGAAAGCTCATTGGCATCATTATCCGAAAAATCTGCGCCAGGATTTAAAATGCAGAAGGATCGAATAACTGTCATGGTCTGTGCCAATGCAACTGGGGCCTATAGATTTCCTTTGGTTGTTATCGGAAAATCTAAAAAGTCTCGTGTGTTCAAAAACCTAAACATAAATATTTTGCCTGTATCATATTATACTCAAAAAAAGGTTTGGCTGAGCCAAGCCATTTTTGAGGACTGGTTCTACAATGTGTTTATGTCTAATGTAAAATCTCACTTTAAATCAAAACGATTACCACAAGAAGCAATACTGCCCATGAACAATGCGCCTACTCATCCTGTAAACGAAATGAAGAATGACGATGGCAAGATAACTTGTCACTTTTTACCAGCAAATACGACCTCATCAGGGCATCACTGAGGCCAAGTGTTTTGCGAGAGAATGATGATGTGATTGAAGAGAAAGAGGACGAGGTTACATATGAATTGACAAAGACAGTTACTCATTCAGAAGTCGAAAATACAATAACAATTACAATAACAATTAATGTTAATATTTATACTGCAGTATAGGAGTTTTAAGGCTGATGTCTTTAACATAAAGAACAGTACATACTATGTATGTATGCATACTGTGTTTTAAAGACCTAACTAGATTTGTTTAATAAATAGAGTTAAATAGAAAATTTAAAAGCTTTAGTAAAACAATTGGTAAAACCAATCTGTGTTATAACTAGTGCGCAGCATCTTATTTCTATCGATCGCTAATGCTCCTCGATGATCCGGAGATCTATTTCTGTTAACCGTCTATTCTCTCATCCGTCACCCCAACGGTCCCAAAGATGACGTTTAATCGAGACTCTACTGTATTCTGTTTCAACCAAAATACCAACTCATTAACTTCGGACATGCTTTCAACGTTGGCTGCATGATCTCTATTACATAATTATCTTCTAATATACGCGTGTGTCACTTGAGCGTTTTCTTTTCCTTTCCGAGAGGTCTCAGTTTGTAAACCTGGTAGGAATAGTCATAAATACTAACAGAGAAGTGCAAATTAATACTGCAAAGTTTTAAATTAAGAATTGTTAGCTATGCTGTTGTTTGCTTTGCAGATTTATGCTCTAGTATTGTCGTAAATAATTCAATGAAACCAAATTTGTGTTATTAATTCCAATGTATAAGCCACAGACTCGCCGGGGGGTTACACTTAATCACTTCATTGATCAAAAAATTCATAATGAACACAAATAATTTATTTTGAATGTTTTTAAAACAAGATCGACTAAATAACAAATGGCCAGTCAATTAAAAAGACCAGACTGCAGCAACTAGCAGTTCACCACAGTGCTGTGCTAATATATTATTGCATACTGCATCCACGACTCCAATTCGTACATAACGCATAGCCGTCCTACTAAATCAATAAAACGCGGTACAATGTGTCGCCCCGCAGCATACATAAGCCGGGGCAACGTATAAAATCAATTCTGCGAAATTAAAAAAAAAGGAAGAACGTAAATCGCCGAGGATACATCATCCGGTAACGAAAACGACGTTAGCTAAAACGAAAATAACGAAAAGGAACGACGAGTTGAAAATAAAAAGGAAGAAAAATGAAACGGGAACGCTATTTACATTTAAATCAACACCATCGATCACATCGACTCAATACAAAGTCTAAAGTGGTGGCTCCGAAGCTCCAAACCATTCGCGACTGTCGACTGCCTCTGTTTATTTATTCTTTGCCCATGCATGCGAGCGAAGTTTGCTCTTTTAGACTAGAAGTGGGATCAGAGAACTCCAGTCTGATTCTCTAGTTGGTGTTGT
>SMLS01075434.1:0-43916 GCA_004785975.1 Popillia japonica
TGTAGGTATTTTCAAGCTTATTGAAATATTTGGATTTCATTCAATCGATATGATTTCAGACCGGATAAGGGTTTTCGTATATTCAATACGTGGATGGGAGATCCGGCGAGACTATTTGTATTAGAAGCTGTAATACATGTAATAAAAGAACAGAAATTGTTAGAGCACGTGCGAAAGGTTGGTGACTACACTCTGAAAGGGTTAACGGATATTGTGAAGGAATTCCCCAATGTTTTACACTCACCTCGTGGTAGAGGAAGCCTGATAGCAGCTTCTTGCAAAGATGATCCAACCAGAACCAAAATATTGACAAACATGAAAAAGAAAGGTAATGAAGGTGGTAAAAACAATAGTGTATACTGAAGGTTCAGAAATATTTCGTTGTTGTAGGGATTATCGGTGGAAGTTGTGGTCCAACTTCGATACGCTTAAGACCGAGTTTGATTTTTGAAGAAAAGCACGCTAATATATTTTTAGACATATTTAGACAATCAGTTAAAGAAATGTAGAATTTTTATTTTTACTTTTTTATATACTTATTATAGATATATTTGATTTAATAAACTTTAATCTTGAATTTTTGTATCATTCCAAATTCTTCATAAATTAATTGGAAAAAAAAAAATTATAAAGTAAACCAAATGGTAAATTTTATATTTCTGAAATATCTAGAAGATAATAATTTTGGATTAAATTGAAGCTTTACTTGAATCAGACTATCTACATAATAATTTTTTACCTCTAAAAATGGCAAAAAAAATATGCTTTTGAAGTGGTACTGCGTAATAACTATTACCTGAATATATTTTATATTAAACACTTTTGTAGTCTATATTAAATGTTTATATGAAGTAAGTAAATGTTTTAATTTGCGGATGAACTATCGGCGGGACCAATCGATGATATCGAGTACCGTTATCTCTAAACCCTGACAGGTTAAGCTCATAACAAATATTTAATACTCCAGTATACCTCATTACCCAATGCACCTAATAAAAAAAACTGTATTCGATTCCAATATATTTTAACGTCAATATCTACAATACAACCTGACAATTTGGTACATATTAGTGAATATACATATTTATGGCCATTAGATACTATTTTATAACCGAAATAACACGAATAATGATAAAAATATAAAACTTCAAATGGTTGTTCACAGGAAAAACGAGAGGGATATATAATCTCAAGTTTATTGAGTGTATTATATAACAGCGATAACTCTTGCCCTTAAACGTTTCAAACTCTATTAAGCCATTCTGAGGTTACATTTGTAATTGCAGTTAACAAAAGTTCTTTCACTTCCGCTAATTTGAAACTTTTATTTTTTGCAGCAACTTCATTTTTTATTTGTGCCCAAACTAATTCAATAGGATTCAATTCACAATGGTAAGGTGGTAATCTAAGCACAATTTTATTACTCTGTTTTGCCATTTCGTCCACTTTGTATACATTGTAACCTTCTTTGTGATGATTTATTATTTCCACCAACTCTAATCGCACCATGGAGGTATCAAACGGTATTTGTTTTTGAAGTAAGCATTCTTGCATTTCCGCTTTTGTGTTAAAGTTGTTAGTGTTTTTGCCCTTTTTCTGCTATGGTAAGATGAATTATCCACTAAAATAACACTATCATCAGGTAATTTCTTCAAAATATTATTGAACCACTCCTCAAAAACATTTGCATCCATTTCATCGGGGTAATCGACTGTTTTTGTTCCTTCAAATAGTAACCCATTGTCGACAAAATCGTTTTTAGAACCAATATGTAAAATAATTAAGCGTCTTCTTTTACCAGCAGAATTTTTGAGACCACTAGTTACACCATCTGTAAATGCTTGTCTGCCTGTTGTAACATTAACATCTACTCACACGTTTGCTCTTGTGTGCCCTTAGTTCAACTCGTCTAAATAATAGATTGGGAGTTGCTCTCCTTTCTATTTTGATATTGAAGATAAATATTTTCGTCACCACAAAACAATGTCATCACTGTCCAGCAGTAAACTTTTACGATTGCGTTTTAAAAATCTGTAAACATAAACTCTGTATTAATTAAAACACCTCAATAATTAGTATCCAATCTTACTGAAAATTAAGCATCTTCATTAATTTATACAAGGTTGATCAACTCATTGGCGGTATATTTTGATCTTTCCATATTTCCTTTAAGATCTTGTTTAATGTAGAAAGTTCTCCATCGTAAAAAAAGCCATGTGTGATTGTTCTTATCATGTATTTAATACTATCGTCAACTGTAGGTAGCAGCGCCTTTCTTCCAACTCATTTTAATGGTGGTGAAATTAGTCCTCTAGCTTTATATTCACCAATAATATGGTAAACACTTGTCCTCGAAACACCTATTATTATTGTTAAATATAAATATACATATTTATGAATAACAATAATAATAATAAAAATAATAAATAATTTATTTCCACAGGCAGTATACAAGAGACAAAAGTAGCACACTTGACTTGTATAAGCTAGAAATACGTCACAGAAACAAATAGCTTATGTATTATAGAAATCAGGTTGTTATATAATTTACATCCCACAAAGTAGGTACCTTTCTGAAAAATTTCTTTTCTATGGTGTACCGGAAGCAAGTGATTGTCTGTCCGTGTATTATATTTATGACTAATATTACTGCACGAAAAATCAGACTTATTCTTAAATACGAAGCAAAATAAATCAAGTATTACATATCATAAAAGGTTAGTAAAGCATTAGCTTTAAAATATTGTTTGCAAGACTCTCTATATCCGAGATTATAAAGAATTCGTAAAGCTCTCTTCTGAATTAGAAAAACTCTTGCAGATTATGGAGATAAGCCCCAGTGAATTACCCCATAGCGCATACAAGAAATGAAATGTGAGTGATAAAAAGTTAGGAGAGAACTAATATGTTACATTTTTTCTTTAATTGTTTCAAGGTATAACAAATTTTTATTTATGATTATACCTTGAATCTTGGAAGGAGAATCTAAATTGAAGACATTATTATTTATTTGAATCATATCAATAGGCTTACTTTTATTATGAGAGTATACGAATTTGGCCTTTTGATCATTAATTATTAATTTATGAGAACTCATCCATTTATGAATAGTGTTCAAGGTTGTTGAAGCCACAGCATTACTTGTATATGTATTTATAGGCTTAATAATTAAGCTCACATCATCCGCATACAGTACGACACTTTCTATATTTTTCAGAGCTTTTGGCAAGTCATTTATACACGGTGTCCACAAAAGTACAGATAAACTCCAACTCTATTTAATTAATAATAATTTAATTCTGAGTCGATAATCTTAATTGAAAAAAGTTGTATGGTCCTTCCTCAAACTACAAGAGCAGCTGAAAGAAAGTATAAATTTGGCAACATCTAATCAGACAAATACGTGACAGTAATCATAGCATCTGTTTTGATTTACGCAGATTAGTAAAAGTATTATGTGAACTTAAAAGTTTATTAAAATTAATAAATATTAGTATAAAAACTTCTAGCAGTTGTTCGCCAGCCATTTACGGAAAACCTTCTCTGATTTCCAGTTTCCCTGACTGCCTTAGAATTTTCGTCCATTCAAAAATGAAAATTATGGGTATTAAAAATCCCATCTCTCGCCAACAAACACTCATCGCTCCAGAGAACATCCAATAAGAAGTTTGGTTCAGATTGGGTTCTCTCTAAAATACTATTGCAGATTGGACTTTACTATAAGGATTGCACTTTTCGTGCATGAAATGGACACGAAAGACTCTGATAGTACTAAACGTACTGTGGTTTTACTAGAAATGTTCAGTTCCCGGGCTATTTGTCTTGTGCTCGACGTTGGATCTCTATTGATGCTCTTTAGGTCTACCACTGATGTGATATTTAGATATAAATGTGCCAGTGATACAGTCTTAAGAATGTATTGGTAGATGGCTGTCGCGGCTGTGGGTACCGTACTTAATATTCTGCTTTTGTCCCCTTTGCCTTGCCGTTGCTAAATCCGAATATCATGTACATATAAACGTATTCTCCAAAACTTAACATTCTACACTTGTACCAATGACACAATACGTCGACCACGTCGACTAATTTGAACATACAAATGTCATTTCGAAAAATGTCAAAAAACGTGTGACGATAGCTAGTTTTTAAAATCAAACAAGCAACCCTTTCCTACCACGTTGTCATATGTACTTACTTTAGAAAAATGCCATTGAAGATCTGTTAAAAAATAAAAATATTGGTGTAATCGATTAGCTACGTCTATGCAGTTTGTACAATTACACTTTCAAATTTAACCATAATGATTTTTCATTGGTAAATTTTACGAAATCCTCTAAATTTTAGTTATACATTTTGGGATTTGATGACGTTGGCTAGCCAAGGAAGAACCGTACAACTTTTTCGAAATAAGATTATCAACTCAGAATTGAACATAGAATCGCTCTATCTGGCGTTTATCCGCATTTTTGTGGACACGGTGTATAAAGCAAGAATAATGTGGGTCCCAGGACAGAACCCTGTGGCACACCAAGGTCTACGTTAATGGTTGTCTAGCTATGCCTCTTACCCCATACTGTTCTAATTCATATAGAAGAATATCATGATTCACTAGATCAAATGCTTTTGACATGTCAATAAAAATACCCAAGCACAGTTTCCATTTGTCTAGGATTTCATATATGGTTTTTAAAAAGTTAAAAACAGCTGTATCCGTACCTTTGTTTCTGGAAAAGCCATGTTGATTTTACAATTTACTCCCCTTATTAAAAAAACAGAGTATAGTATACCCGATTAGCAAATGCGAGCATTACATTAATTTTTAATATTATAACAAGCGGAAACGCATATAAATAATACACTCCCAAGCAACTGATCCACAAACGCACTAATTCTTATATAATAAACTTCCTGATATATATATGTAGATATACGTATAAAATTCATTTACATACATGCATAGATACATAAATTAAATAATGCGCCTGAAGAAACAAGCGTGACTTGGCATCCAACTGTTTTCGAATTAATTCCTCTTCACCGTTTACCGTAGTCTCACAGTTACCATAATACAATTCATTCCTAATGTTGTGTTTACACTTTTGTTATGCGCAGTTTACTCCAACTTCGTTTCAGTGTTAAAATTGTAGAAATCTGTTGTATATACACGAGAAATTCTGGAATGTAGTAGGCGACGCA
Organism: Popillia japonica; assembly: GCA_004785975.1. Taxonomy (NCBI): domain Eukaryota; kingdom Metazoa; phylum Arthropoda; class Insecta; order Coleoptera; family Scarabaeidae; genus Popillia; species Popillia japonica. Next base: position 5,197 of record SMLS01075434.1, read on the forward strand.
TCGTAACTGGTCGGCCCCTCGGAGTTCTTGAATCCTCACGGGACTTACCTCTTTGACGTGAACATCCACCAACTGAAACCAGCAACAGCAGTTCGCTGTCGCTTGTCATCCCGTTTCACTGTCACTATTCAGCCAGTTTGTATTCTTCGGAGTTTTCACATTGTTAACGTTCTATCGTTGTTTTATGTAGTGTATCATTTCCGACATTGTTGCGGTGTATATTCAGGAGAGTGTTTGAAATTCCTGTGTTTCTACGTTTGCATTTATAGGCATATAGGCGTCTTTACGACGCTCTACGAAAAACAAAAACGAGGACTATTAATTCTACTCTCTCGATGCAAACTAGTTCTCCAAGACAAACTATACTCAGTGACATTAGAAGTGTAACACTCAGAAGGAGTAGTTTGTTCATCTTGATTTTTTGGCATCTATGACAAGAATGTCAACTTGAAAAAAAAATCTCTTACTTTTCTGCGTTCATGAGAGCTCACTAATATAGAAAAGTTTAGTTATTGCTTAGCCGTCTACAGGTGTTAAGCGTAACAAAATGCCTAGAGTTCAAAGATGTCAAAATTATCACTAGTGTTAGTGACTGACAGGGGTAGAATTATTGCCTATCGAGATGTTGGTTTGTCGTATCGCGAAATTGGCCGTCTTGTTAATTATACCGCAATGACGGTAATGCACGTATTATGTCGTGTATGGACAGAAGAAGGTAGAGGATAATAATAATAATAATAATAATAATAATAATAATAATAATAATAATGTCACAAATCGCACCGGAGATGGCTCAGCAATATGTATCCATATGAACTCCAACCGGATGCTGAGTCAACCTCCGGTTGTAGTATAAGTTATAGTTATTAAGGAATCTCGACTTTCGTCGATGTGTCCCTAGTCGTTGGTCAATCGGCCGGACATGAGTCGGCACTTTTATGTATTGTGAGTGGATGGGGATATTGGGAACATCGACGGGGGTCAGATTATTAGATGTAAGTTACCTGTTGCGGGTGGTAGCAGCAGGACCCTACACCTTAGTTGTAGTTATATAAATATAGTCAGTTGTACCCACCGGGTTGTTTAATTGGAGAACACCCTTCCCCTATAAGGCTAATAGAGCCAGGGGCATCCAGCAAGGTAGGTGGTTATTTGTTTGTATTTTGGTGGCACCTGTTGAGCGAGGCTCACTAAGAGCACCTCCTAACCCCCCCGCTAGGTCCTTATGAACTTAGGCCCGTAGCAATAATAATAACAATAATAATAATAATAATATTCATTGGTGCTATCGCACATACGTACATACACAGGTCAAAAATACAAAATGCAATATATAAATCAACTCAAAACAGACGCAAGCTGTATATAGGTATTATAATACAAAATCAGTTATATACTATCCAAAAATTCATCAAAGGAGTAAAAGGCTTTACAGGTTACATACTTTTTCATAATATTCTTGAAATCTATTAATGTCAACTCTTGAATTGCAAGAGGTAAAACATTAAAGAATTTTATTGAGTAGTAATGTGTACCATCTCTTGACTTATTAAGCCCAAGATAATCTTGCCTAATATCACTGCTGTGACGCGTCATGTATGTAGTTATGAAAATGATTGCTTCGTGGATAGTCCGCTAAATGCTGTTTAATAAAAAGTAAACACTCCAATATGTAGGTATACACATGGAGTTGTCAAGATTTTAAGTTCTTTATAGTGCAATCGATAATCATCCCTATATCCCAGACCAGCCAAAACCCGAATGTAGCGACGCTGTACGGCAAAAGCCTTGCGCAGGTGAACGGAATGACTCCAGTTCAACATGGCATAACACATAGTGGCGTGAAATAGGCCAACATATGCCTGGATTAGATAATGCGGGGATAGCTTGTCCCTTAAAGATCTCAAAAGAAAAATTTGTTTGGATAACTTACTACAAGTTATGTCAGCGTGAGCTTCCCACGTCAATGCCCCATCAATATGCACTCCCAGAAACTTAACAGATGGGTTGACAGTATCAATATTATGTGGTCTCAATGCAAACAGTTGAGATTGGGTTTTAGAAATATTCATACTCAGTTTATTGGCTAACAGCCAATTTTGCACATTAGTGCTTGTTTCAGCCACTGATCGTTCCGAGTCATCAAAACGAAGATTGGCACTAATCGTGGTAGTATCATCAGCAAACAAAATGAATTTAGGATTTAGGTTGCTGTGCGGCAGATCATCACTGTAGATCAAGAAAAGACAAGGCCCCAATACCGAACCCTGTGGAACACCACACCTCACCCCAAGATAGTCTGACTTACTACCAGCAAACTTAACACACTGAGGACGATCAGTAAGGAAAGACTTAATCAAAGCAATGCTGCAACATGAGAATTTATAAAATTTCAGTTTCTCAATCAAAATACTATGGTCAACACAGTCAAAAGCCTTAGGCTGATCATAAAAATAACTAGAGTAAAGTTCTTGTTTTCAAAGTTAATTTGAAATTTGATGCATTAAGTAATTTATAGCAAGACTTGTAGATAATTTGCCATGAAAACCACCCGAGAAAAAAGTGAATTCGATTCGAAGTATGTATTCAATTGAGTCTTTAAGACATTCTCAAAAATTTTAGAAAAAATAGAAGTTATGAAAATAGAACAAAAGTTATCAGGGTTGTCAGCACTACTTTTCTTTAAGATGGGAGTTACAGATGAAACTTTAAAGGCTTTCGAATAATATAATAATAATAATAATAATAATAATAATAATAATAGACCAGTGTGTAAACACAATGTCTGTTTTTCAATGTCACCGATAAATATGTGCATCTAATTTACTCGTGCACAAAAGAGAAAAGAAAATCACACGCAATATATTAAAAAAAAAAACTAGTGAACAACGAAATAATACTTGTATATAACACAGAAAATCAACAGTTTAGCACATACGAAAAAAAAAAAGTAAACTGACAGTAGCCTGCTATGTCGTCGAGTCCTGAAATACCCGACACATGTATCGCTTAAAGGCAGCTACAGAATTGCAGAAGAGAGACTGTGGATATGCATTGCGAAAAGGTGCGATATTATAAGAAAACGATCGTTCAAAAAGGGCACTGCGATGGATGGGAGGTGTAATGAAATGAGAGAAGCGAATATTAATATTATGCACATCGATCCTAAATGTTAGCCTTTGATAAAGATAGGGTGGAGTCTTTGCTGTCAAGATCTTATAATAGAATGTATACTGATGAAGCCGCCGACGATGCTCCATACTAATCCAGCCTAAATCTTTTAACTTGTGGGACACGTGTTGAAACTTTTTCAATCCATAAATGAAACGTATGCAGGCATTTTGTGCTACTTGTATCCTCCGTGAGGTGGAGCTGTGCAGGCAAGGGCCATAAACCACGTCGCAGTAATTGAAATGAGATAAAACTAAAGCATCAGATAGAAGACGCTTGGTGGATATTGATAGGTAGTGTCTATGTGAATATAATATTTTCAGATTGCCATAGGCATTACGAATACATTTCATAATGTGATCTTTAAATCTAAGACTGCGATCAAACTGCAGTCCGAGACTCTTGGCTTTCTCAGAAAAAGGTAAAACTGTATTAATATATATCCATTTGCAATGCACTGATTAATTAAATTAGTGAGTGGATAGACTACAATGTTTTTAAAGGTTTTGAAAATTTTTGTATTAATGCCGTACACATCTTTACTTCAAAAGCTCTTTAAATTATGAAATATAGATCTAACGATGGAATAAGGCGCTTCTTGAAAAGTAAAAGATACATTGATAACATTTCTCAAAAAACTATGAGGGTCAATATCTGTTTGTGGTAGATCTTTACCGATTTTATAAGGAATCAATACAAAAAAATCTTTGAGTAGAGTAGCATTTAAAGACCCTACCTCATCATCAGCTCAAGGAGATCTAGTGCCATTAATTATGCCCCACAGAGCCGATTGTTTATTACTATTAGTAGAAATGAAATTATTATAGGCCCCAACTCTAGCTTCTTGCAAGTTTTATCTATATACGCACCAATTCATCAGTAACCCAGTTCACTGAACTATTTCTACCTAACATTCTAGATTTAAGGGGAAAACACGTTTCAATCTCATTAGTCACTATGTTTACAAAAGCATCAGCTTTAAAATCTAAATCTAAATTTGTATCAAGTATAAAAGACCAATCTATGTATATTATCCAATGCATTATAAATAAAGATAAAATAATCCCTGTTCAGTGATGGGACAATATTGGGTTTCCTGATGAGAGGCATGTCCACAGGACTGTTGGAGTAATAGTTGGGGGGTATTGCTTATAGTAGCCGATCATTACTTCTGTTTATGCGAGGTAGAATGACAGCTGCGCCTTATATAGAACCACTTTACTACCTTATCTAAATGGCCGTCCACTCGTCCATTTTCAGCAAGCCAATGCACGTTCCCATATTGCTCGTGGAACTAGAGACTTTCTTCAAGAAGCAGGCGTTAATATTTTGCCGTGGCCACCCCGTTCCCCGGATTTAAGCCCCATCAAACATGATGATGGGACATCAAGGCAAGGAGACTGTCCACTTTGCACTATCCTCCACAAACGTTGGCGCAGTTAGCCAACGAAGTTCATGCTTGTTAGAACGAGTGCCACAAGCAGATATTAACCATCTCATTTTGTCGATGCCTAGATGTGCACAGGAGTGTAGTCAGCTACAGGGTCGTCAAACGCATTATTAATTTTTTTTCTCGTATAACATGTTAATAAAATTTTTTGCAAATGTTATTGCCTCATTTCTGATGTAAACCTATTACATTGCCAAAAAATCAAGCTAAACAGTATATTACACCCGCCTAAAATGCGTCATGTAACCAACCACATATGTATGTATGTACATACATACATACATAGAAAAATACACTTTAGTCATTTGTCAAAATCACCAACATTACCACTCGATATTATTAAATTTAGTCACGAAATATGTTACGTATATAAAAATGGTCCCTGCAGTTATCTTAAACTACCGCAAACACATTGGAATTTAAACGATTTCAAAAGGATTATGTAGCATTACAACATCAAAAGATACATTATCACCGCTGACGATAATCGTAATAATATTGGATTGCTTAAAAAGAAAGGTTTACATGTATGATCCGACCAATCGGCTTGCAATATTAAATTTAACCCAACCTTTTTTTTTACATATCAATCTCAGATAAATTTAACTCAACGCCCTTGCCTATCAGCTAAAACGTACATATACAGTACATTGCCAATGCACCGAGATTTTTTACGACCATTCTAATTCATAATCTACCGCTACACACTGATACATATTCTCGTAACACAGCTAACATTTTCATTTAATATTAGGTATTAGCAATTAAATAGAACGAGAATAATCTCTATAACATAATACCATAGAAATGCGTTTCTTCTTTTTAATTTTTATTTTAATTTCTTGGAACTTTGAACAGTTTCAGATTATAACTCGATCGAAGCAGTCACTGCTAATTAATAATTGAAATCGAAACAAAACGACGGACGTCTCCAGTTTCTATACTCTGTAAGATAAACTTCTGTAACTACCGGTAGTGGGTTTTCAATTAGGTTTATCAGTTTTAATTTTAATTAGGCACGGTAAGCCTTACTTATAGGCGTTCGTCATGAGAATTCTACTCATTAAAACGAGTTCGAATCAGTTTAATGAAGTAAAAGTCGATTCGTTGTCCTGCACGAATCAGGACAACGTAGACGACTTTTACCTGAAGTGTTTAACAAACCCGAAAATGTATTGCAACACCGTATAAGCAGTATAAGTGTGTTTAAGTATAACGATATTGTAGATGTGTTTTCATTAATGCCTCTATAATTATCTACCTATGTACAAGGTGGCGCAAAGGTACTAATTTAAATTGGCTGGCATTTTGGCAAGTGGGACCAAATATCACTGTGATTCGACATTTATGATGAAAATGATTTAGGTATAAAAAATCATAATTAGCAACGAATCCTATTCCCTCTTAAATATGGTTATGTCAACAAACAAAATTTGCGTTTCTGGTTCACAGAGAATCCGCATCAATTGCAAGAAGAGCCATTGCATCACCTGAAAGTGACTGTTTGGTGCGACAGCTGCAGTGAAGAAGTGATTGGCCCTTATTTTTCTGAAGACGCCGACGGAACCATCGTAAGTGTAAATGGTGAGCATGGTTGCTGCATTGGGTCTCGGTCATTGTTGGGTACAACAGAACGAAACAACCGCTCGTATGGAGATTTTGAGTCACCGATTTTCAAGTCGAGTGATTTTTCGTTTTGGAGATTTGAGCTATTCCGATCGTCAGATCTAACAGCACCATACTTCTTCCTTTGGGACTTTTTAAAATCTCACTTTTACCACAACAAACCATGGACCTTGCAAGTCACAAATAAAGCTTGAAAGTTAACATTGAAGAAGAAATCGCCAATTTGGAACCAGATGTTCTACGGGTAACAATTCAAAATGCCGTAAACAAAGCGCAATTATGCATCATCTTGGGAAGTGGCCATTTGAGCAATATATTTTTCTTTCAATTAATGTCATCAAGTGCACTTTAAATAAACTTTTTACGAAACCAGAGCTCTTTTTTTTAACAAAATGGCAGCCAATTCAAATTATGACATTACTCTGCGCCACCTTGTATATAAACAACGAATCTTTTCTATAGTTTCACATAAACTGTCGGAATCTTATGCACATAGTTATTGCAGATTACTTAGTATTTAGAAAAATATTTAGTATATGCAATTCTTTTGTTCAATATCCAAATAGATAAAGGCAATTGAGATGATCTAAAATTTTGGTTGTACGCAAACCAATGGCTGGCTTAAATATTTTGAAAAAACACGTGCATAGCGTATTTTTAAATGCATACCAATGAAGATCATAAACTTATGTAGGCTCAATCTGATATCAATTTATTGGTGTTCTACTTCACTATCTATGAAGATGAACAAAGAAATATGCTGTTCTAGACTTTTTCTGTTTACATATGTATGTACATAGTTGCTTCAAACTTGCAGAGAATGCAACTCATTCATTTTAACCTATTGGCTATCGTGGGTTGGTTTCTCGGAATACAGCAAATTGCAGCAGCAAATTGGTCTTCCAAAAAAACTGTAACTACATAGCCTGATTATGAGACATACACTGGCATCATCTTTTTCAACACAGCTGTGTGAGGTTTATTTGCAGATTCATAGGAATAAATTCATGATTAATGAGGCCACTATCAATTTTTTGGCCAATGTACAGCGTGTCCACAAAAATGCGGATAAACGCCAGGTAAACGGATTCTATGTTCAATTCTGAGTCGATAATCTTATTTCGAAAAAGGTGTACGGTCCTTTCTTTGCCTAGCCAAGGTCATCACATCCCAAAATGTTGTATAACTAAAATTTAGAGGAATTAGTAATCATCGTATCATTATGGTCAAATTTGAAAGTGTAATTGTGCAAACTATATAGAGGTAGCTAATCGATTACCTACACCAATATTTTTCATTTTTTAACAGATCTTCAATGCCATTTTTCTAAAGTAAGTACATATGACAACGTGGTACGAAAGGGTTGTTTGTTTGATTTTAAAAACTAGCTATCGATTTTTGACGATTTTCGAAATGACATTTGTATGTTCAAATTAGTCGACGTATTATGTCATTGGTACAAGTGTAGAATGTTTAGTTTTGGAGAATAGGCTAATATGTACAGGGTTATTCATTATAAATGTACCAGCCCTTACCATAGTTTTTATTGCATAAACAAAAAAAATTGTGAAATAAAAGTTGTATGATTATAAACTAATTTTATTATAACGTTAACAAAAGTACAGTGGCATGCGTAGTTTACGGGACACAAAAAATAATTTGGTTTTTTTAAATGAGACACTCTGTATATTATTAAATTTTTGAAAAGATCTTTTTCTTCTGATTTCAAAAATATACCATATCATACCCCTGTCTTACACCGTTCTTATGTTATTAAAGGATAAATATGGTAAATTAAACTAGTTACTATAAATATTGAAAAGTTAATATCATCAAAGAAAGCTATGAAAATCACTGTCATGTTTATTAAATGTCATTTCTTTATTGAAACATTCAAAATGGTTTAATTAAATGTTGACCAAAACTCATTTCTATATACAAAACTTTTATTTAATAACTTAAGAACAGCATAAGACAGGAGTATGACATGGTATATTTTTGAAATCAGAAGAAAAAGATCTTTTCAATAATTTAATAATATACAGGGTGTCTCATTTAAAAAAACCAAATTATTTTTTGTGTCCCCTAAACTACGCACGCCACTGTACTTTTGTTAACGTTATAATAAAATTAGTTTATAACCATACAACTTTTATTTCACATTTTTTTTTGTTTATGCAATAATAACTATGGTAAGGGCTGGGACATTTATAATGAATAACCCTGTACCTGAACATAGTATTCGGATTTTGCAACGGCAATGCAAAGGGGGCAAAAGCAGAATACTAAGTAGGACCATACAAATTTTTCAATTAAGATTATCGACTCAGAATTAAATAGAGAATAGCTCTATCTGGAGTTTGTCCGCATTTTTGTGGACACCGTGTATATAGTAATATGACCACCCCTAGTGGTAATGCAGGAATGAGCTCTTTTTAGAGCATGTTTCATTCTCCAAAATCTCAGGTAATGTGCTCGCAATATCTTCCCGGATATGGGTTTTTAATGTTTGTGTAATTTGTGGATGAGTAAAATTGCGATGTTTAAAATAGCTGTTTGAGACAACTTGTTTATTGAAACATTACTCTTCCGAGAAATTAACCCGGGAATGCATAGTCAAAGAAAACAGAGTTGCACTAGAACACACTCGAATTTGTGGCAACGAGAAAGCTAATCTATTAGCAAAGAAAGCCGCCACAATATTTGCGGAACCGCCATTCTGTGGCACAGGGAGTACCCACAAAAAAACTCAAAGAAGTTTATTTGGTTTGACCAATAATAGAGCCGTAACGTAGAACTACTCTATTATTCAATCCCAACTGCTGGTTTGTAGTGAATGCAGCTAATCCATACCCTCTGCATTTTTAAATTTGATTTGCCTACACTGCTTTCTCTATCCAAGACAGGACCTAGAAATCTCATGAGCGATATCCCCGATTGCATAAAATGTTAATTTGTCAACTTAAACCTTCTTGGTTATACCAGCTCTTAGGGAAACTCAATCTACATATTATGTTTCATTAAAAAGGGAATGTCAACCCACCGATGCAAAACTTTGTTGAATGAAGAACTTTTTCGCTGATAATATACTGAAACCAGTAGCAAACTAAAGTTTGAAAAAGTGGCTTTCGAAATACATAGGTACTAATGCAATCCTAACAATAGAAACTTTACATTTTTACTAAACTTTATGTAATAAAATTACATATACAAATACTAAAATTACATATTCCGTAATAAATCATTTCCCTTCATTTTGTTTATTTACGTATGTATGCATATCTTGTTTCCTCTTTTAAACTCTACACAGTCCAGACCTCTACAGTTAGTTCTACTTGAACACATTCAGGATGAATGAGTGCGTATCCTTATGTATATGTATGTATGTGTATATCTCGGTGGTACTTTTTCGGTATATGATTATCAATTTATTGGATCATGAAACGCACTGACAACGTTTGACATCAGATAATGTAAAAATAAAGTGGTCCACACGGTGACGGTGACAATCTCACTCTCTCGGGTGAAAATTAATAACTCGTTCTTGTATCTGATCGTGGAAGTGTTGACTGAACGGATTTATCGTATTCTTGTCTGGTATATTAACGTGTCGATTATTAATGAAGCATCGGATACTATAAATTAACATATAGGATGCGAAGAGACATTATACGATCTTGGATATATGTACGTATATGTAGCTTCTATGGCGTTTATAAGTCTGATTGTGAGTATACAAGACATTCTAATGTATTATTTTGTGATGAGCCATTTTGCGCTAGGTGTATCAATTATTTTATTTATAATTAATCAAGAATGATAATGAATTTTATTTTATCGTAGAAAAATGTACATTTCGCGCGATACTACGAACATAACTAATTATCTAAGAATCAATTTATGCTGAACATAATGACTAAAACAAACTTGATGAAACAATATGTCAGCAAGCAGAATGCTGTTGATTTTACATGATGATATTGTTGACAGCTTAGGTTGTATGTGCTGTTGTAGCAGTTCATTGCCTTGAAGGCTTTTTGTGTTGTTAATATCTAAGCTTTGCAATTTTAATTACTGATCTGCAATAGTTTGTTGCCTTGAAACAAAATTTGCTGATTTTCACAGTATTTAACTTTTCAAATTTCACACCACAGTTGTTTTAATAACAAAGATATAACTTGGATGGAATTAAAATAGATACCTGAAACTTCAAAGAGGCTCCAAAACTGAGGCTGGAAACAGGATTAGTCAAAACTACCTCCTACAACTCCTTCATACTCGATTGATGCATTTTTGGAAAATATTTTGGCTATACTTGTATACTAAACCCTATATAAATAATTAAATTACGGAAATTCTAGATAGCGGCAGCAATAGTCCCTGCTTTTTGGCGTGTCAACAGACTTGTTTGTGATTATACAAAACATCGTAAATCGTGGAGTTTGGATTGGAATTGTGGCTTCTTGATGAATCTTCACGAAAATCTTCTCCAACTCCAAGCTAACTCTAATACTAAAAGTACTATGTAGATACATGTTTCGGCAACTAAATTGCCATCGTCAGTAGTCAACACCTGAATAATTGATATCAAAGTGAAGTGACCTGTCACGTAACAAGCCAAGAACAAATATGGAGGCAAGAGGTGAAATATTCTTAATAGAAAATTTTGCCAAAAAATGGACAGATTTTGACAATTGACATTCATATTCATATAAAGGTGTTAATCATGTTCACTGTGTTATTTTTGTGTAATTATGGCTTTCGTTAATTAAATCATCTTTTTTAATTACTAAGAAATAACCTAGTTCATCTTTGCTAAATTAGTGCCGCATTATTTGTAATGACTGTAAGAATCGTTGCAGGTTGTAAAAATAATGTTTTTTCTGTGACGGTAAAAAAGTTGACATTTTGTCCCTTTTATCCCTTTTGACGGGCACAAAACGTCTCTTTTTATGAAATCACTTTTTTCCCCGGGAAAAAAATGAGTACCTGGTGAGTACTTTTTTCCCCGATGTGTCAAAATGACAGTTGTTAAATGTGCATTGTACAATTTTGTAAGTTTTCCGCGATTTAGCTAGCAATAGTTTCAAGTGATGCTGCTTTCACTGCTTCTACTAATTCCCACGGAGTACAAGAAAATTCTAAATTAAAAATGTTCATTTTTTAACTCTGATTATTGAATACAAAAGTTTTAAACCTAATTGGAAAATTAAATTGACAGACATTTAATTACGTCAAATGTTTCCTTAGCATGGCCAGTCAGCCTACCAGTATAAAACTGCCAACTTCCTATCGATTGAATTTCTTACTTTAGTATATACATATATTGTAATTAATAATATTATTAAATCGTCGTTTTTCCCGTTACAGAAAAAAATAGTGTATAATAAAGCATTAGCAAACACAACCTCAAGCTAAAATCTACTATACTTTTATCCCCTGTAGAATAAATAACTATGTTTATTTCAGGTGTAAAGACACACCTTACAAAGATAATACCCTAAAGATTATGAAAATGTAATGATTAGGTCGCTTAGGGAATTGTTTATATGATTTAAAGAAATGACAAACATCAACACAACAGCAAATTAATATCTAGTCTATTTTAGGTCAATTCAAAGTCTATTCACTTAAAAATCAAGTTATTCCATAACCTGTACACAAATTATTAGGTCTTTGTTACAAATTTTGTCAGTGGAAGAAATTAACATTTAATTCATGTTAATTCATTCAATTATATCAAAAATCTACCCATGACTATCAACAAAATTATCTAAAGAAAGAGAAATTCAATTATATATAGGATTATGTTTACAATTTCACTTACAAAATAAAATATTTTTTGAATTGTAAATTTATAATCATAAGAATAATAATTCTTATATCAATGTATTTTTTGTCAAGCTCTTACAATTCTGTTCAGAGGCTGGCTAGGCAAAATGTGGCAAAAACGCCTACTCAGGAGCTTGGTTTGATAAAATTATACTTAAATTTTCAATATCTGTTCTAAAATTGACTGCGTTATTTTCTTTTTTAATATAACTATATCATTTCATATATTACTTTTTACTACACTTTTTATAACCATTTTCCCTTTTTAAAATAATAACATTTTTAAAAGCAAAGTTATGTCGTAATTCTTTAGAGTGCTTAGAAAAAGCAGTTTCAGCGGTTATGTTGTGTGATACAGTATCTGACGATTATAGAGGCGTTCGTTTAAATATTATCTAGTTTGATCTACGTAAAATTATTACTGTCTTTACATCCCAATTGCTATACGACATTTATTTATTATCTTTCTAATCCTGGTTTTTAAATTTGTTGTTAATTACTTTCTAATTTATTGCCTGCAATTAATGTTAACCAAATCTGTGAACTTGTATTTGTTTTTTTTTTATAATAAGGTTTTCCTAAATTTTGAAAGTAGACTTAGGAATTAAGAATTTGGTAGAAATTGATCTAGGTACCACAATAAGTTTATTAAATTAAGATAACTTTCTTAACACTGCGGTTGATCATTAGTCTAAGTAAAGTTTCGATTAGATTAGATTTTGTAGTAACCTCCTCCAATGACATTAATGGACTTACCAAACATTTTTTTTACTGTATACAGAGTATCTAGAGTTATATTCTAAGATTTGTAATCTTGATGGCTGTCAAAAGATTTGATCATATGGGTTTCTCAAGATTTGTGTATACCATAACATACACGGAGAAAAATTTATAGTATTTATAAGTATAAATATACTGCATTTTAGTATAATTTATTGCTATATATAGGACAGCAATATAGCATACTAAATTTAACAATAAATTTATTCCTGGAAATTAAGTACCTATTATACTTCAATTTACTATATTTTATAGTAACTTTAAGTAAATTGCTTGTACTACAATTAGCAATAATTTGTACTAACAGATTTACAAAACCTTTTCACAAATACAAAGACCGCGTCATACTGCATCTCATTCTTTTTACGTACGAGCGCCTTAAACCTTCTCTCTCTCATTTCATGAGTGTTCCAACGTGCATAAATTGAAACTACCTTTATTTAAAAACCAATATAAATACTTTTAAAAACCAATGTACTAGTTTTGCTAGATGTTGTAAATTATTTTTATTTAAAAATTTCATCAAATGTAGCAAAACTTTTGTTTTAATCTTAAAACAATTTGTTTTAAGATTTTAGGAACAAACTTGTTGTTGGCTATTAAACACAGTGTTCGTAGTTTTAATACAATTTATACTATTTATAAGTATAAATTTCTAAATAAAATGTTTTGCTGTAACATTTTTCTCAGTGTACTTTCTGAAGCAGTTAAACAATGAAAAACCATTCAAAATCGAAAGAATCGTTAAGTACCCAGTATTCGAACCCTCTGATTATCTCACAATCTGAAGTCGACCGATCTTACTCCTTCGAGTCTGTAACTTAAAAGTTCAATTATTGAAATTCCTGAAAACTGTTATAATTCTCCGTTTACGTTCGTGAAAGACCTTCAGGTGTCACTAATTTTTGTTTATGATTTTTTTTAATTCGCAAGTTATTGGCAATGCCTGCTTCAATATACACTATTACATTTTTGTCTATAATTAACCAAAATAATGCCGCTACCTGGGAATTACTACAATAAAAGTTAAGGATACTTTTAGTAATGAAATTGTCATTATTTCGGACAAGTTTTAGGATAGGTTATCGAAATTCCACACCAGCACCATCAAGCTGGCAAAGCAACCGCCAAATTGCAAAACAATTAAAAACAAAAAAAAATACCGCGAAACTGAGAGTTTTCCGAATAAATCCCGAAGTGGAAAACCCAGAACGACAACATCTACTGAAGATCGTGCAATAGTGGTAACTAATCGGCGGAAAACGGAAAATGGCTGCTGAAATCGATGCACACTGCCGAAAATCAATAAGCGTTACTACAGTCAAACGTCGCTTGTACAAAGCAGGTTTGTACGAACGAGTGGCAATAAAAAAACCGTTATTGCGCAGACAGTATAAACGAAAACGCTTAAACTACGCTCGTGAACATCAACATTGGACTCTTGAGCAGTGGAATAATGTATTGTAGACTGATGAGTCAAATTTCGAGGTTTTCGGTTCAAGGAGACGTGTTTTCGTTCGGGTATCTACAGGTGAACGTGCGGTTAAACATGACGGTGGTTCTGTGATGATCTCAGATTGTTTTGGTGGTACGGTCGTGGGTAATATTGTAAAGATCGCGGATAAAATAAAGAAAGAACAATATCTAAACATTTTAGAGAGCAATGCTATTCCTTCAGGATTAAGACTTCTGGGTCCGAATTTTCTATTCCAAGAAAATAATGACGCAAATCACTCACCTAAACTGTGCAAAGACTATTTGCATCACTTTAAAGCAGAGAGATTCATCAAAGTTAGTTTAAATATAATTTGTAGTTCTACTGTCACATATGTAAGTATGTAATTTGCTATGTATATGTACTATCGAGGGGTAAAGTAATGAATCAGATTTCTAGCGACATAGTCTTGTGCAAGTATTCGACAAATTTGACTACTTATTAAAATTTCATTTTGAACAGTTGCATTTACTCTGTATATTAAGAAGTAATGCTGACTAGAGTTATTAACTAGATTACCTAAGCACAAGCTGTTTCTTTGGCAAAAGTAAATATTGTTTGCTATTATATGTATATGGATAAAACATGTATGTTTTACACATAAATTTTCAATAATATACTTTTTAATATAATAACACGATTCTATTTATAGAAAAATGAATAGTTTCCGATGCCTTATTAAGAAACGATTTAAAGGAAGTAGCATATTAAAGAAATTTATATTTTTTAATATTTACGCAATCACAAGATAATGAATTTATTTTTAATTTATTAAAATATAGGTATAATAAATGTATTTTTCTAACCCTTATGTGCATAGATAAGCACAGTTAAGATATTTTTCTACCGTTAGGTCAATTCAAGTACTATTAATTCGATTAAAGATCATTTATGTAATTTATAGGTATTTATTAGGTATTCGTTACAACTTCGTCAGTGGTAGAAATTGACATTTAATTCATGTCAAATAATTGTAATCTATTTTTGCTTTTACTACTATTTCTATTTTTATAATTGGATATTATATTTACTAACTTTTTCTGCTATGTGTTTTGTGTATGTGATTGTACTGAATTTTGAAGAAGATACTCTATATTATAAATTAATTCCTATAATGAAATATTATTATCTACGAAAATTTTGGGCCTAAAGTTATGTAACTTATAATATAGTAGATTACCTACACAACTTTTAGTTATTTTCTAAAATTCCAAGAGTTTCCAACTACTTCAGGATTGATTATGATTTTTAATTATAAAATTATAATTAATTTAGTTCAGAAGTGTTAATTGTTATGTTATATGCTATGCATTAGATTACTATTACTCCCTTTAAATTCTTAATTATTCTTTAAACAATATTTTGCACGATAAAATAATGACTAATTTATGAGAAACCTTTTTTCTTTTATTAATTTATGCACGTTCTACCTGAATTCAGTATCATCATATTTATTTCCAATATATTCACAATTCGCTAGGTTTAAATTCTTTTAAATGCTAGCTACCCTTTGGCCTGCGGCTATACGGCTTATTGCAGTTGTCCTGTTATGTCTACGTCAATAACAATTCAGAACGGAAAACCCACAATAGACGCGTTTTATTGTAGGTTGATGCATTACTTTTGCCCTCGATAGTACATAAGTAATAGATAGATTTTCGCTTTTTCACTCGTGCTTGTAATCATTTGCTCAAATACTTAAGTGTGTGGATGACAACCCTACCGTTAGCGAGGAAGACAACTGGAATTGTCCTCTTCAAACTATCTTTATTCTTCCCAATCATGAATGAATAAATATCATATCGAGAATACTGTTCGAGTGGTAGTAATGCGAAAATATTTTTTTAACTTAAAAAAATCTTACAACAACATTGACAACATGGTACTAGACTAGAGTGTGTTCCGTTCTCTTTAACAATATGTACATATGTATGTATAGTGCTTTTCAAATTGCAAGAAACTAACTTTTAAATCCTTAATGCTTTTATTGCCCCTCAGGTAGTAATACTCTTGAGAAGAGTACTGTTTACCTGCTTAATTACACTATATGAATCGCCGGACCGTATTAAGTATGAATTACGGCCTCATTTATTTTTATCTGATTATCTTTTACGCAAATGATATATTGGCAATAATACTTCAACTAATATTCTGTCATCTAATTGTAATTATTGTTAATGGTACTCGGGGGTAGGTATATATACATGTAATATTTAGTTTACTTATCATTTGTTGTTAACATTTATTGCTGTATACTTATTTGAATTTTCACGAACATGTGGCGACCTTTTGCTGAGTGTGTTAGTGATCGTGATGTGCATAGTGATGATGAAAGTGGAGCACGGAAGAGAAAATATTTATCACAAGATGCAAAGCAGATACTTCTCAATATCTATAATACTCTGATGGAAGAAAATAACGAAGGACAAACCAAGAACATTCAACGAACGTTGCAATTAACCAAAGTGCCTATTGGAACAATATACAAGACAATTAAAAATAACGCAGAGCCTCGAAAGCAAAGAAGTGACAAAGGAGCACCGAGAAAAATTAAAGAGTATGAAATTGATATTATTAGGCAACAAGTATATTGCATGTATAGAGAAAATGTTGTACCTACAATTGAGTCCTTACATAAAAAAGTTAATGATGAAACTATTGATATCCAATGTTCAAAAACAACCTTGTGGCGGACGTTAAAAAAAGCGGGTTTTAAATTTTGTACTATAGATAAACGCGCCACAATTATGGAAAGTTCGAGGTTGCAGAAAATGCGGTACGAATACTTGATGGCAATAAAAAAATATAGACAGGAAGGGCGATTTATATGTTATTTAGACGAAACGTGGTATGATACCCACGACACTATTCGCAAAGGTTGGGTAGACAATTCAGTCACGTGTCAGTTGGACGCGCCGGTTTCGAGAGGGAAGAGAATAATTATTCTCCACGCTGGGTCAGAGAAAGGGTGGATCGCGCAGCCGCTATTATCTGCAAAAAATGTAAAATGCTCTAGCTTGGATTACCATGAGGACATGCCTTCATCCTTATTTGAAGAATGGTTTTGTATTACTTTACTGCCAAATTTACCAGAAAGTAGTGTGATAGTAATGGACAACGCCCCGTATCATTCACGACAGCAAAATAAAGTTCCTACAAAATGTAATAATAAGAAAGATATTAAAGAATTTTTAGAAGCAAATAATTTATATTATGAGGAGCATTATACAAAAAACCAATTATTAGAAGTGATGAATACAAAAGAATATTTGAAGGATTATTATGTGGATAATAGAGCCAAAGAAGCAGGACATACAATTTTACGTTTACCGCCGTACCATTGCATTTTCAACCCAATTGAATTGATATGGGCCCAACTTAAAAATACCATAAGGCGAACAAATCAAACGCCTAAATTTAGTGAAAGCACTGTAACACACATAAAAAATGCGATAGAACATATAACTGCTGATAATTGGAGAAATGCCGTTAAACACGCAATATCAAAAGAAAACGAATACATGGATATGTATAATATAGTACCACCTTTAATTATAAACTTGCAATACAATTCAGAGTCAGACTCAGATATCGATTTCCAAGACGACTCAATCACATCAGATGATTTGTGAAATACGGTGTATATTAAGTATTATATTGTATAATACTGCCACGGTCTACTTTTATATAAACATGACTTACAATTTTATTGTGCATTACCAACTAATTGTTAAGCTTCATATATCTCACTTATTATTTTTTGTAAATAAACCTAATGTATATTATTTATTATATATATTTACAATTGAAATAGCGTTTTACTATTACCTTATAGTGCCGTAATTTTTACTCAATCCGGCCCCTGCATTCATATGCTGCAAGCAGGCAACCCGTACCCTTTCAGTGAGTATTACTACCGGAGGTGCAATAAAAGTATTAAGGATTTAAAAGTTAGTTTCTTGCAATTTGAAAAGCACTATACATTCCTAAAAATTCTATTTGACTAGTCACTATAGGCACTGAAGCCTTCATACTGATTTACTACTTTTCTCCAACATTTCTATCGATATAGAGGTAATAATTCTATTATTTTAAAACACCACCCGTATACTTATGTAAATTTCCTACTTAAGCCACCTTTCCTTTGCACTTCAGGAAGACAAATTGATCGCTATAAAAAATTATCGAATCTAAAGTAATTTTGCATTTTCAATACATCAATGTCATACGTTAAAAATGCTGGTGGTATGTATGTATATAATTACCATATTAATAACTGCATAATAGCTCAGCTTTAGAAAGGTGTCTGTCTCAATCTGCTTATTTTATATTCAACACAGAAACAATATTCAATACGAAGACGAAATATTCCTTTTTACTATAGAATAATAATTGCTACATTCACCTTCATGGCTTTTCAATAAGCAGAAAATATATTGTTACAGCGATATCCCAGGAGGTAACAAATATTTTACGGATAATATTTAAATTAATAATGGCTATTGCTTGGCTTGTGTCAATCATTAACCTGACACTCTTTGTCATGGGTTGAATCGTGAATATATACCTGTGCGGTATTTTTTTTCGAGTCGAGATCTTGAAAAATCGTATTCTTAGCCCCGGTTAAACAATCTGTTTGTCTAACACCAACGATTCACATAATCCAATGTTTACTGACAACTAGACGTCTCCCGTTGAGACATTGTGCTTTAGAATGAATAACGCTTTTGGACATGGTCCTACTTCACTTGTGAATGAATGTAAAATAACACTAAAATCCTCCGAGTTTGGATTAGAATTTAATTAAAAATTGTATTAACTATATATATTAAAATTACGCATTATTTATATTTCAATTATTAAATAGCCTGCATTACTGCTATTACTACATATTTAAGTATTATTGTTTACAGAATTAACTGATTAATAAAGCGAATTAATCTACCTGATTTATTCACAGAGACAAGCCGCTGAATGAAACAGCTTAACAACAAGTGGATTAGTGGGTACAGCGAGCATTAAAAGCATTTTTACCACTAGCGATAACTGAATCAAGATGCAATCAAGAAATTTTTGCGATTTGTATTAGCAATCTAGACTGCTTTGGTCTGTGTTGTGCGATTAGTATCTGCCGTGATGTGCATATACAAAATGCACGATTCTATCTTTCAGTTAATTTTTAAAGTGAAACCATTCAATTATTCTTATTAACTTTTACCCATCGATCATTATTGCTACAGGTGATAAAGTTACCGCATTTTTATTTGAGCAAATGTCACTTATATGCTATACGTATATTAGTATGTACAACTTTCTTGTCATAAGATTTTGAAGTTATCTGTATTGATACGGCGATAAAAATGATTAATATGCCTGTTTTTTTTTCGTAAATCGTAAATTCCGTCGGTACCAGAACTACTAAATAATGTGTATCTGTGTTAGCGCCAGCGCTTTCTTTCTTGGATTACTGGATGGATTTTTGTCAAATATGAAATATTATGTATTGGTTGTAACAGCTATGTAGAATCTGATTGATGAAATTTTGCGTCATAATTCAATTTATCAAATTTATGACATAGACACAGTATCTCTATAAAAATTAATTTAATAGTTTAGTATAGGGCACCACAACAGAACCCCTGAAGTTCCTAAAAGAACAGCTATTGCGACCAAATATACTGAACACCTATTTATACTACGAAAATTCTACAACTGCTTTGAGTTATTTAAGAAATAGAATTGCATGTTAACTCATTCTGTCAATACAAATTCTATGAAGAGAGTTAACCCTGCGAAAGTAACACTGGTGCCCTTTACGATAAGAAGGAATGTGGATGGCCTAAAACCACCAACACTTCATAACGAAACAATACAATTCAGTAAAGAAACAACATTTTTAGGATTGCTTCTCGACACGAAGTTAACATGGAATCAATATCTTGAACAGATGATAGACAAGTGCCAACGAGCACTAATGGCCACCCTAAAGACAATTGAGAAAACATGGGGATTAAAACCACGTATGGTGCACTGGCTGTACACTGCTGTGGTAATACCTCTACTAACCTACGGCTACCTGATTTGATGGACTAAAATTATACAGAAACAAGCCGCAAAAAGCACGTCAACAGCTACCAGGGATACCATGCTAAACCCAGCCTCCTTGGACATTTACATAAGGAAGAGGCAAGAATAGGATCACATAGACTGAAATGTGGTGGAAGCTAGAGAACCCATAATACTTCGGGCCATGCCAGAATAACCATTGAGATTACAAACCCTATCTTTAAAATGGGCTCTGATACAATGATTCCCAAACTCACCTTTGATAAACCCTTCAAGGTTGTCCTAGATTGGGATGAATGGAGATTAAACCAGAAGCCTGAAATCCGAACCCAGATCTGGTACGCAGGTTGGTCAACGAAATCGACAAGTTCTGGTGCAGATAGGTATCTATATATGGTGAAACCTGCAATCATGAAGAATATATGATATTAGGGCAACGTACCACGGTGCCGAATATGTAGCCGAAGGGCATTGGAAAACAACCAGAGGGTCAGCTGATTCATATCCTATCAGACAATCAGGCGGCCCTAAAAACACTACTAGCTTATCAGGTAACCTCAAAGCTAGCTTGGGAAAGCCTGAAAAATCTAAAAACGCTGGCAAAAAGCAACAAAGTTACTTTGTTGTGGATGCCGGGGCATAAAGGCATACCAGGCAATGAAGAAGCAAACAAGCTTAAGCAAGTTTAAGCGTAATCGGAGTAGGTTTCTGCATTGGTGTGTAACTGTTGATGAGACATGAATCCATAACTACACCCCGGAAACCAGCCGGAAAAGTTCTAGCGACAATTTTTTGGGGCTTGCAAGGCATCATATTAATTGATTACCATATTTGGAGAAGAGAAGTATTATAACCGGTAAGTACTATGCCAATTTATTAGAGAAGCAAGAAGCCGCACCTAGCGAAGAAAGAAATCCTCTTCCATCATGACAACGCCTTGTCCCACATCGGTAATTACGACAGCAAACCATTGTGACTTTTTCGTGTTCCAAACATGAAGAAATGGGTTGGTAGAAAGCGGTTTTCATCAAATAAAAAACTCATTGCAGAAACACAAGCCTATTTTGCAGAATTTGAAAAATCTTATTAATTCGATGGGTTAAAAAAGTTGGGACATCCTTGGATCAAGTATATACATAGAAGCACAAGACGATTATATCGAAAAATAATTATCATAAATGTAAACCAATTATCTTGTTTTCCTAAACATAGGGATTTATCATACCACCGTCGTATAAATTACTGAATTTGTTGTACTTCGTAAATGTGATTTTCCAGAAAAAAATCCTGTTTAGTTACTTCACTTTTTGCATTTCAGTATCACAGTATACAACAGCTTGAAAATTGTCTTTTATTCACATTTAAGCTGCTTAATAGATAAATACCGGTTTTGGAGTATTCATATTAAATATGATGTATACATATCTCATTCTGAAGATGCCCAGGTTCAACCTGAGGGACGATATAATAAAAAAAAAAGACTTTTGCTTGTCAGAGTATAAAAGGAAAATTCAAAATACAATCTAATGTTTTACTTGTAACTAATGCCTTTTATTAAGTTAGATACTCTAGATGGAATCATAGAATTTCTTGTCTGTAAAACGTTTAACACGTCTTTTTGTATACTTCTTGTGAAAGTGTCAACATTTTAACCTGAATATATAAAAGATGTATGCTACTAGATGTTCTTTTAATTCTTGACACCTCCTTTTTTGGAAAATTTTTAAATACGTTCTTGAGACCAGACAGATTCTGGCTAGTACTTCCACCACTTATCTTGCTTCTTTTGTTGTAACTTGGCGGTTGTTTTGTTCTTTATATTGTTTATATTGCTGTCAGTTTCTGGTTTTTACAACATTTATTGCGGATACAGGAGCAAGTTCGTCCAGTAATTTACCAGGAGTAATAATTTTATTTTACCCACCACCACTGTGATGGAGTTCCGCTTTTAGAACTTCCTGGGACATTTGCAGTGACCGTGGCTGGCTGTACAGAAATATTAGGTTAACGGTTTTCATTGGCAGTTCCCGATGGTGTGTTTGGTTGTGCGAAAACTGCAAGGCTTTCTATTCGTGTCGTACTAGCTAGTTGCTCAACAGCTTTCCATTACTTAAAAAATGCATAATCTGGAATTTCTGCTGAAACGTTGCTGATCAAATTGCATTCTGTTGTTTTGCCCGCAAATTCGTGTTTGCTTTGGTTTACTATGTGATAAACGCATCTTAAATCCGTTCTAACGATCCTTTACAAAATCAGCTCATCTACCTATACTAAATGTGGAGGAGAGGTGGGCCGCAGAACCGTAGGTTGTTATCAACGAAAGGCAACGTATTTTTAGGTTATGTATGCAGTGTGCACGTGTACCTAACCTAAAATTTACTTTCCCGGCAATGAAGTTGTTATTACAGAATACCTTTTACAGGTGCTGTGGTCGAATAATATGTTTATAGGGAGAGTATTTTCAGCAGTGTGAATTAAAATAAACCTCTATAACTTAAGTATTTGGGAATAAATCAGAACGATGCAATGTCACAATACACCTTCCTGTACCGACAATATAAATCATCTAATAAAAATAATAATTAATATATATATTTTTATGACCTTTTAACTTATCTTATTATCCAGATAGTTTTTCCACTTGTTAGCTTTCAAGTGTTATCATTGACCTGACAAGTGGAAAAACTATCTGGATAAAAAAATAATAATAATAGACTTTATTGATGTATATATAAAAAACAAATAGTAACAAAAAAAAATGATTGCAAAAGTGTAATATGTACCTACATATGTACATCAATTGGCGAAGTTCAGCAAATGCTGGTGAACTTAACCAAAACTAAAAACAAACAAAAAATAAATGAAAAACAAGAAAAGAGAAAAAAAATATAAATGCTAAAGAGAACAAAAAAAAAACAAGCATTTGAAAATCAGTCCCACACATCATCACAGTACAGTACAGTACAGTACAGTCACATGTAGCTATAAGGTATAGGTATATAATAGTAAGTAGAAAAAAGGTCGGTAAAGTAAAGTGCAATAAAACCGACTCTCCTAGAATCCAACTCCCATAGAATTATCCTACGTGTATGTATGCAGCATTAATAAAAGAGATTAATGTTAATTAATGGCCACATTCAAGAGAAGCAAACGATCACCAAGAGATTGCTAGCACTCTGATGTCATTGGTCGCCGTTTAAACTTCGGCCAATCCTACATACTGTACGTTTCTGCTGAATCGAACCAGTGGATTAAGTATTAAGGTGGAGAATGTAAGGCTAAAAGTCTACCGCTTCCATTTCACATAACTTGTTCCAGTATTCATTCTATTTACATATATCTAGACACAGACGTGTTTTGCCCCTTCAATTTTCTCTCGCACATGCTCTGTCTATAAATGTTAAGTCAATAACAGGGGCGACATATTTAATATTATAATTGTGAACTAACTTAATGTTAGTTACTAACCCTTTAAGTTAGGATCATCTAATTATCGGTTGGTTGACGTAGTGACAGCCGTTACTTTACCTCTAACTATTGTAATTGTGAAAAAACGCGAACACAAATTGGATTAATGAAATAGAATTTATTGATATTTGAGTTAGTAAACTCGTTCTATCAAAGAGTTCACAAATTAGGCGAGAGCGATAACTCATTATACACAAGATTCAGCTGAAATATCAGATACTTTCATTCAGCGAGCATTTTAACAGCATTTCGAAGTTGATGTCCAACAACAGTAACTTCTTGAATTGTGTCAGTGGTGAAAATATCAACAGCGCAAACTATCGATTCATTTATGTAAGCCCAATAACGGAAGATTACACTTACAATGCTATTTTGAACCTAGAAACAGCCAGATCTGTTGGAGTTGATAGGATTTGCTCTGAAGTATTGAAGAAATGTGCACAATTATTAATTGTGACGCCTTTAACATTTCTATTTCATAACTCAATTGATACTTCTACAAAATTTTGTATAGCTACGGAATTGTGTTTTGGGGATTCATTCATTATGAAGCGAGTATTCAAGCTGCAAAAATTGGGTGTACGAAATATAATTGGACTACGTTCGCCCGAATCCTGCAGATTTTGGTTCAAAACCCTACAAATACTACCTTTGCCGTGTTTGTACTTTGCGGAAACTTTAGAGATAGACTGACTATATGGCTGGTTTTAAATGATTTTCCATAGCATTACACGAGAGCACCGATTTGTCTAACACAACTCAACTGGCTATATTTATTCGAGGTGTTGATAAAGAGTTCACTGTTACTGTGGAATTGCTTGCTTTACAGCCGCTAAAAGGAACCACTACAGGAGAGGACATTTCTAATGAAGTTCAAAAGGTATTCACAAGTTTTGGCTTGCCATGGTCAAAACTAGTTAGTGTATGCACAGATGGTGCACCTTCTATGGTCGGCTTACTTAAAGGTTTCATCGGAATTTTGTAGGAAAAAGCAACTGAATTAAATGTGCGAAAAGATGATTTGATAGTCCTTTATTCCATTATCCATCAACAGAACTTGTGTTCTAAGTCCATTAGAATGTTTTGAATGTGGTAGCAAGACCCATCAATTTTATTCGATCTCGAGGGATTAACCATCATCAGTTTTTGGATGAAATATCAGCCGAATATGACGATGATGATTTAACATTCCCTAATCAAAGAGAAAATGCTGAAACGGTTTCACGAGCTTATAGAAATGAGATAGCAGATTTTATGAAAATAAAAGATAAACTACTATCTAAATTGAGTGACCCAAAATTGATATATGACTTAGCATTTCCGGTCGACCTTACACGCCATTTGAATGATTTAAATTTAAAACTTCAAAAACAAGGACAGTTAGTAAATGATTTGTACAGCCGTTTGAAAGCATTCCAGAACAAAATCCGCTTGTGTGAGGCACAGACGCTGTCTGGTAATAGTTACCATTTCACCACGCTCTCTGTGTATGAAAATACTGGTTATGCTCAATATGCTAAAGAACTCAAGTTACTGTCGAAGCATTTTCAAGCAGATTTAGCGATTTTAAAAACATGGAAGAAGAGGTTTCAATTTATTTGCTACTCCAACAAAAAGTAATGTACAAAATGCTCCAATACACTTGCAAATGGAGTTGATCGAGCTTCGAGAAAACTCACTCACAAGAAGTTGTGCGATTTCTACAAAAAATACCTCGATGAAGACCATTTTCCAGAGCTTAGAAAATTCGCAAGAAGATTGATTTGTACGTTTGGCAGTACTTATAAATGCGAACATTTCTTTCCAATGATGAAAGTTAATAAATCAAAACATCGTACAAGGCTGGCTGACGACAATTTGGAAATTTCTTTACGTCTTTGTATCAGTGGAATTCATCCAAACATCGATGGATTATTTTCCCAAATTCAAGCTCAAGTGTATCATTGATTTTGTTGCAATTTAACTTTCGTAGTTTGTAATAATTCCAAATTTCACGATTTAATTATAACGTTCTACCTATTTTTTCATTTCATTTTCGTATTTTAATAAATTGCATTATAATAACATTGTAATATTATTTCATGTGTGATATCTATTGCTAAAAATGATCAAAAATCAATCACAATCAATTACACTACCTACTTTAAAGCACTACAGTAAAATGAATACTTTTAAACGCTTTAAATTTTTTCAAGAGAAAGGTAAAGAGCTATTTGTGCTTTTTTAGTGTTACAAAATACCTCGTTTACTAGTATAAGAAATATAGTAAATATGTATCTTTTCTCTCAATTTTTTGTCAATTTTTCTGCCTCATAATTTGCTTACTTGATATACCTACTTTAGTATGTATTTTGATTTTCTTTTTTGCTATGTTGTCATTAGTTTTAGTTATAAAATTAATTGTTCTTGTATTACTATTCGTTATCTTCTATTTTGACTTATCCTTCCTCCCTCCTTTTTAAATGTTTTAAGGAAAAAAAAAACGACTGTTGAACATAATTCTATGACGCTTATTTCTGATTCTAAACGATATCACACCGCATATGCTTACCGAAACAAATGATTTCATAACATTTAACACAAAAGATAATGGGGTGTATGTATATACATAAGTATGTTGTATACCTATATGATGTACCTAGTAAGTACCAATACATTTTACTATCGTTGCTTGTGAATTATTGTACAGTTTTAGATTTTGGTAAAATTGATCAATAACAAATAATAAACATTTCGGTTTAAAATTTTGTAGATACTAATTTAGTTTAGTAAAATAATGTTCTATTTCTACTTCTTCCGGTTATATCCAGAAAAATTTAAGTCAACTTTGTTTAATAAACATAGCCTCCAAAACTACCCCGTTTTGAATTACCTCAATTTTGGTAAAATACATAGATGACAACTACAACTTGTTGCCAATAACTACGTTGTTTAGAAATGCATGCGTAAACAAACTTCAAATTTAGGGTAGATATTTAATATGATAATGATATTTATTTATTAAATAAAAAGTAGGTATTATCAGATTATACCGCATATGCAAAAAAAATTCCAATACATCATCCATCTTTTTTGTATCTATATTATTTTCAAATAGCAACTAGTATTTTTATAGGTATTGCAATTTTAAAGTTGTTTGAAAAAAATGTTATGTTGTCAGATCCGCCTACTGTACTGAAGTATAAAAAATAATAAATAAATAAAACTCTAATTAATAGAAATTATTAAAAATTTTTGTTGAAGTTGTAGGCGATTCTTGGTTCTTAATCTGCGGAAAATATAGTGGTACATGCAGCAGTCCACTACATGTTGCCTAAAATTAAATTATGTAAAAATATATCTAATTTACCCAAAATTTTTTCTGGACTTACGCCAATAGGTACTTTATGCCTTTCTGCATGCCCCTTCTTTTTTGGTAGACTTTCTTGTGCCAATGATATCAAATTTAGTTTTGAACAGTTCTTTCAATTGACATACTTATCAAATCAGCTAATAAGAGATTATCAATATTATTCTTATCACCTTCGATCTTTGAAACAAAATGGTTTGCCGAAATTCTAAAAGCAAAATATTCTGAAAATAGAATTAAAGCTATATCTAACTAGAGCTAGAACATCTGCAAGACTACTAAACACAAATAGTATATTACATTACTAGGAGTAGAAAGCTGTCATTTTTGTGTCGAGCCCAATAGTTTGGCTGTCGAGGCGATAGCCGAGACAGCAAATTGGGCGAGACACAGAAAAGCTTTCTACTCCGTGTAATGTATACTATTTTTTCTTCAAACGATTGCCATTTTTATGAACTGCATATATTTAAATATGTATAAACTTATTGTAAATGCTTGAAGGCAGGATTTGCTCAGCTGTCAAGTAAATGTCAAAATACGTCGTTTTGTTTAAATCTTATTTATTTATAGTAATGTTAAAAGTACAATTGTTAACCGAACAGTTTTGTATATTAAAGCCAGTACGGCCCATTTCAGTGTCAGTACTGATAGTAGTAGTAGTAGTTGCTTTTACTTTACATTCAGGAACACTAGGCGACTGAATCGTAGCGGAAGTACTGCAACCTTGCGGATTTAATATTTTCATTGCTGTAGCTTTTTTGTTAGAGCGAGATTCGTCTATATATCCTTCAGCGATGTTATCAGATTTCCACCTACCATGTCTTTTTAAACAAGTAATCTCTCCACCATTATCCACTAACAGGTTGCTAACGTTCGTCGAAGACAATGTCCTGTATACTGCGACGGGTTTGGTAATTTTAAATACGATGCAATATCCTTTGCTACACTTGATATTTTATGTATACCCATTACAACCTTATGACATTTTCCAATTTGAAATTTAATAAAAAATCTGGAAAACGCACATTGTCGATTGCAAAAATACAAAACTGTGAAATTTGAAGCATTTGACAGGTGTTAAAAAACCACTTATATGATTATACAGTTGCTAAGTAACCGTTATAAATTTAGGTAATGTTTTCATTGGCTGATTACATTTTTTTACTAGTAAAGATATAAGAACCATGAGAACATTTCTTTACTAATAAAAAAATGAACTGCTTCAATATGATGTATTGAGTAGTAAAATGGACATATTTCGAAACGTTTGAAAAAAAACGGTGTTAAGTAACTTTCAAGGGAAGTAATAGCTATATAACTTATCAGGACTAGGATAGGAACCTATGTGCAATCTCTATTATTGGCGTTTTCCTTGATGTTAGCTTTACACTAAAAATCATGATAATTCATATCAGCTAAGCACACATTATTATTGTCTTTTATCATCCTGCATCTTTGACAGAGAATGGCATGCCAAAACGCTAGAAGCAAAAGATTCTGAAAATAATTAAGACTAGAGAATTAATATACCTATGTATATGCCCAGAAGGTCCTTAAACAATATTACATCGACAAGACAACTAGCCCAAAACAATATTATATTATTTACTACTAAGTGTGAATGGAGTAATAGCTATATACTACCAGAAGTAGTTATGCTTTTCACCTTGATATTAGCTCTAAATGTTAATAACGTTTGGGAATTCCATCTACATCATACATTGTTACCTACATATTATGTTCTTTCTATGCCGAAAACTGAACGTTAAACGATTCCAACGGTAATGATTGACAAATATAGCCCTGAGAGAATTATAAGCATTCTGTTCTTCTAGATAGCCTACAGTTACGTTTATTTATTGGGTTGTTTGGAGAGTAATTTGGTTTTATTCCAACAGAGGATTTGATTTAATTTTTTGACAGCCTACTTGCCACTTAAGCCACATAAACATTATACATGGTTTGAGAGCTTTGATAGCAAACATAGCTTGTGAAAAAGTCAAATTAATTCTAAGCAGTAGTTTTTAGTTGGTGCCCTTTCAAATATGGACACTCAAAAGCAGTAGTTTCGGCATACTACCTATACTTTTTTACTATTAGAAAGATAAAAATGCTATTCCCACAATAAAGGAGATGTATTGACAGTGCATCAGTGTCACAACTTGTTTGCAAAATTTTGATCCGTCAAATTTGATGTTGAAAATACACCACATTCTGGAAGACCAATTGAAGCTGATAAAGACACAATAAATGCGTTAATTGATGCAAACTGGCGAATAACAACTCGTGAGCTCACTGGGAGGCTAAATTAGTAGAATTCAACAGTTCATAATCACTTGAAAAGCCTATGTAGGTTTAACGTCAAAGCTTGACATATGGGTTCTTTATATTGTCACGGAAAGAAATTTGTCAAACGTCAAGAAAATAATTAGTTTTTGAAGAGCAAGAGATCATGGCGTTTCAAAAGTCAATGTTCATCAAAAAAGGCGATGCGATACAAGTTTGATAACTGGCAAAAAGCTTTTAGAACTTGAATGGGATATACTGTCACCCCCACCATATTCTCAAGATTTGGCGCATATTTGGCGCCTTCTGATTATTGTTTATTCTGGTCTCTACAAACCTTTTTAAACGGTAAAGGTCAAAAATCACCTGGATCAGTTTTTTGCCAGCAAATGTCGCTATGGCAAGAGGTATTAGACCAGAATACCAGAATATGAAAAATAGAAGAATATGAAAACTGTGTTTCATTCTCACAAAAAGCAGCTCGTCATCAAAAATACTCAGCATACTTGCATCCGTGCGGTATTCTTAACGTGGCTTAGGATAAATGTGGTTTATATCCTTTATAGAGCATATTTCATACGACTAGACAAATGCCAAGAGTTATTGACACATCTGTCAAAATGACATTTGATTGTTACTTTCTGCATTATTTCATAAAGAAAGTCTATGTAACAGTCTTTCACAATTCTCAACGTCTACCATTTCGTTGGTGATACCTACTTTTCAAGAGTTACAAAAGTTAAAATAGGTAATTGTCTAAAAATCAATTTACCCGCAATTATTATTAATTTATTCCTATAGAACCGTGATCGTGTAATACGTGTAAATACCCACATGCATATAAATAAGCCGATAACTATCGGGGATAACGACGACGCATTAGAAACGCTGCATAAAGCGAACAATACGAGACCGGAGAAAAGAAAAAGAAGGAGAGAGCTGTCATGTCACACACGGTAGCCCCCGACATCCGTATAACATTCACCAGAATTGAAATGTTCCAGCAGCAGAGCTCTCTACACTGTACACACAATAATAATAATAGTAGTAACAGTAACAACGGGAGCTGGCGACGCCAACAAAAGAAACTCACAATGATGGCTGTTCCCAGGCCAATCCGTTAGAAAGGATCACAGCATCCCAAAAATCTCGCGTTTCTATTGGCGGCGGTCGCGAATTGCGCAGGACACGTGTAGCACACGCCACGCCCACTGACACACATCGCGCAAAGGACAGGGTATAGAGTAGACAAACTAGTTTGGTCAACAGTTGTGCATATACCTGATGGTAACGACGGTCTCAAAGGACTCAAACACGGTCACTTAACGAGTGGTTAGTTCGTGTGATATGTGGATCGAACTTTTTTTAGACTTTGAAACGTGTGAGAATTCGCATTGATGAATCGGAGAGTGTAATGATAATTTGAAAACAATAAGAAGAGAAAAAAGGACTTTTTCGCCTGTCCATCGACAATGATGATGATGGACATGGGTATGTACGGTCATGGTCATCATAATCAACATAATAATTCGTACAGTGCAGACGCTAATTTTTACAATTACAATCCCGATTCTGTCCAAGCCCACCACCCTTTACAATCAACGCATTACACCTCTCCCTATCATTACGAAGAACCATATTTATACACATCCGACAATGCTGAAACACCACCGTCTCCTCAAGAAGTCAATTATTACCCGCACCATCAAATTCAAGAGAATCCAATTATCAACACCGAGACCGGCCTCAGCTATACCAATCTAGATTATGGCGCTGCGAATGCTTCAGTATACCCTCCATCAATCGGCCATCAAAACGTTTATCCAACCGATTCTTATCAAAGAAATCATCCTGCTGACGTCATGCCAAGGCATCCATCAGAGAATGTTCAAGATAACCATGGTTATCTGCACGAAACGAAGTACATTCCTCATCATCAGATGGAAAATGACAATTATCATCCGCATATTCTAACGAATTCGGCGCCATCGTCCTGCATGGAGTACCAGCATCACAGGTACAAAGAAGAGAATATTCAAGGCGTGGAGATGGAAAGACATCATAACCATAGACAGCATCATATCATCCATAATATGAATAATGTTCCTCAACCTCAACCTGTGATACCCACCTATAAATGGATGCAAGTTAAAAGAAACGTTCCGAAACCATCTGGTAAGAATTTTGATTAATTTTGTTTTAATGATCAAAAATATTTTAAATAGTTTCATAATCTCTAAACTAGCTCGTTTAATTCAAAGGTGAGTTTACTTTTTTCTGGAAATCTAGCGCTGCAAGTTTAGTAGTACGAAGAATTTACACATTAATAAATCATTTTCAACGGCACATTTATCAGTAAATGCATAAAACATCGAGCAACAATAAAACGCTTTCAATTTCTTTTTTTGCTGTTTTACTTTTTACGCTATATATACATGGTTACACAGATATTTCTTTTCTAATTATATGAGAACACACAATGCACACAATATTAGATTATCATTATCGTTTTATGGTTTTTAAACGAAATATCTGTTGATGATAATCTCGTTAATCTCTCTTAATGCATGCATTACAGACGTTATCGCCTTTCAACATGACATTTCCAGATAATGTTTTCTTGTAAAAAATCACCGAAAGAAAAAGTGCAGTAGATATCTTATATATAAATAAAATTTCGCAAGAGCCTCTCTATTTTTATTAGATTAAGTGAGAGGATGCATCCGCTCGGCTCTACCGAAAAATTCAATTGTAAATACTTACTTCGTCAAAGTGTGTAATCAATGTTAGTAACCTCAAAATGAAACTTCAATTGTTTTATACAGGGCTACGCAAAAATGATTCTATTCAATTTTCCCAAACACCCTAACACTGCTTGGAATATCTTAGTTGCCTCCGTCGGAGCTCTAGTTGCTTGTTCCAGTTCTGGTTTTGATCAACCAATGGGACGAATACGATCTATCCTTCAATCTGAATCTTATTCGCTGAGAACATTAGTGACACTTCTTCCATGATGAGCTGAACCACCTCCAAGTAAAAATAACATCGTCCTTCTGATTTGAAGAAGAATGTGCTCAAATAGTGAAAGTACTTTCTTCTCTGGCAAAGAAACATTTTGCTGTTCAAATTTCCTTCGAAAGTATGTAGTACCATACCTTTATCTTTTATCCTTACTTTTAATCTTTGATTCCAGCTCCTGTAGAAGCTTTGTACTACGTATGGCAAAACGTAAGTTTTGAATCTACATACAGTAAAACCTGTGTTAACGGCCACCTGTATAAAACGGCCACCTGTGATAACGGCCAGATTTAACATCCGTGTATACAAACCTTGCAATAACGGCCGCCTTTACAAAGCGGCCACGGCCAAACGATCCCAACATTTTATGGCATAAAAGCAATAAAATTACCCTCTCAATAACGGTCGTCGTCCGTATCGAAAATTTTAAAACTCACGTATTTGTTGTTCAGTCTAAAGAAGGAGACAGAATTTAAGTGTAAGGGTTTATTGTTAGTTATAATGAAACATGATAGAATTATTTTACAACAGCAGCCAATTGTAGCAGTTTCCGAAAACGCCTCTTCATTCGATCAGTTTAAGTTTATCGTTGTGTTCGTGATGTGTTTGAATATGTCGCTAAAAAGAAAACGTTCGTCACTGAAAAACAAAAATTGATATTATCGAGAAGAGTAAAAAGTATAATTTAAGTTCGCGGAAGTTAGCCGAAAAATTCGGATTTGGAAAAACTCAAATTAACGATATCCTAAAAAACAAAAAGTGATATTAAAAGGATGTATGAAAAAGTTATTAATTGGAATCAGAAACGGAAATTCCCTAAAACGGTTGTAGAAATAAAAACATTCAAATTTGGAAGATGGAAGATATCTGGATCATTGATTAAACAAAAGGCGCTAGAGACAGCAAGAAATTTAAACATTGAGAATTTTGCTACTTCAAATGGTTGGTTGGAATGTTTCTGTCGAAGGCACAATATCACTTTTAAATCAATTTGTGGTGAGTCCGCTAATGTAAATTTGGAAGATGTAGAAGCATGGAAATCTAAATTACCATTAATTTTAAAGGATTATTCCCCAAAGGATGTATTTAATGTTGACGAAACAGGTCTGTATTATCGCGCCATGCCAAATAAAACTTTTACATTAAAGTACGATAAATGCAATGGCAAAGGATTAGCAAAACAACGGTTAACTATTTTATTCTGCGCAAATATGGAAGGTGACAAAGAAAACCCTTTAGTTATTGGAAAAAGTAAAAATCCTCGGTGTTTTAAGGGAAATCATATCGACAAATTACCTTTAGAGCGGTTACATAACAACAAAAAGGCTTGGATGACATCAGATCTTATGACAAAATGGCTGTATCAGTTTGACATGAAACTGAAAAAACAAAATCGAAAGGTGCTTCTATTTCTGGATAATGCAACTTCACACCCTAAAGTTTCGCTAGAAAACGTCAAATTGATTTTTTGCCTCGAAACACTACGAAATATTGTCAGCCGTTAGATCAAGGCATAATTCACAATTTTAAGATGATATACCGCAGTTTTTTGATCAAAAGACTATTAACGTTCGTTGAGAGTGATTGCGACTTTGAAGATTCAGAAAAGAGCATAAATCTAACAAGTGCGCTAATATGGATTGCAGCCTCATGGAAACAGATTTCTCGATCTACCATTACAAACTGTTTTTCCAAATCTGGATTCTCAGAAGTAGTTCAATCTAATGAAGATTTTTGCGAGGAGAACGAAATACTCATTGCTAAGCTATTTCCAAAAGTCGGCAGGGCAATGGCAAGTTTACACGATTTTTCTTCTATTGACAATGATGAACCTGCAGAGAATCCTGATTTTAGTATAGCAAAAATTGTTGAAGAACTATGCAGTAATAATGATGATTTCGGTAACAACGAGATAGAAGAGTTTGAAGATCCAAAATCAACTTCATCAAATATGGACGAATTGTGCGAAAAATTCAGAGAAATACAGAGTTACTTCTTGTGTAACAATAATGGTGATATGGTTATAGACAATTCAAAAATTTTACACAAACGTGAAAGTGAAATGTATAAATCTAAGTTAACAAATTTAAAACAAACAAAAATTGAAGCATTTTTTGTCAAAAATTAAAAGCAATCTATGTAAACGTACAACAAAATGTATACACATTTAGTTTAGTTATGTATGTGTCTCTGTATTGGATTTTAAGTTTAAATAAAATTATTTAAAATAATGTCCAAATAAATTTTATTTCTAAAAGAAAAATAATAGCTATCATGTGAAAATATTTGCTAAAGTATTTGGCGTGAGTAATATCCATCACCTGTCTTTTGCGGCCACTTTTGAATAACGGTCAACAATTTTGATTTTTTTAGTGGCCGCTATTCACAAGTTTTACTGTATTTTGATTGTAGTGTAATGCCAATATTTCATGGGTATGAAGTTTTTCTTTGCTATCTCTTCTATTTGGTTCGCCTGTTACCAACATACTTTATAACCCAAATAATTAATATTTGTTGGGTTGATAGTGGTAGTGATTCGTCCCATTCGTTAAGCAAATATTAGAAATAAGCAATAATTAAAACAAAAGAGCAAATATGTTATGATAAATTAAAAAATATTAGTAAACCATTATCAGCATTGACATTCCAAAATGATACAAATATTAAAAGGCAAGCTATACATGAAAACTTAGAAACAACTCTAACATTTTATGCAATGTGAACAAAAAAATTTGCAATAGGAAATACTTTGCGTTATATTTTGTTTTGTAAATATACGAATCAACCAACTAATTTATTATTAACAAAAAAAGTCCGTCGCCTATTCGATATTATTTATTTTTATATTGCTGCCAAGTAGGTTTAATTACATTAAGAATATTCTGATTAGAACAAAAATAAAATAACGTCGAGAAATGTCAAAAAATAATAAACACAAACAATGCCTATAATAGGCGCTCAAGATTTATTGCTTGTCAATACTATTTATATATATGTATGTACTTAAGCAGTAATATGTACTTTAGTTTGTCCTGTAAAAGGTTTTTCCATTGGACAATAAATTGCTTGAAGCCATGATGGACGAAATATGAAAAATCTAGTCAAAATTGTGACACTTCATCCAATCAGCATATTACAAACGACCTTCCTCTGATAAATTTGTAGCATATGTATGTTCCTATGAAATTATTGTAGACCAAATGAAAATTCTGGCTTTTAACAATTTTTACAGCATTACTATCACTTAGTCTGAATGGAATGCAATTGAAATTATGATTCCATGAGTCCAAATACAGATATGTAATCAATGACCATACTTATAACCATAATATCTTGTACCCAGACTATAAATATAGACACAAACATTTTCAAATTGTCGTCAAACTTAAGCATTTCATGTAGTATCTCTGTATCATACGCGTAACCTTGTTTCATTGTATCTACTCTTGTAGCAGCATGATTCCAACAATAGACCATGAGCGCTTATTATAGGCATTTTGTAAGACCAAAATTCATAAGTAGTCGTTGTCTCAGATCTATGACTATCCTTATGGCCGCAACTTTTGTAAAGTTTCTTTCTCATCCAAAGCCAACCAAGTGGTTCGTAGGTCTTCTTAGGTCTTTCAGGAATCAACTTTTCCAGCTGCATTTATTACTCGTAGACCTCCAAAATATGCTAAATTTCAGGCGAATAGCTGCTAGCCTGTCCCTGTCAAACTTAATTATTTGAAGTTGATCGACACTCAGTGCATAGTTTTGTGTTCCTAGAAAACCATAGCGTCTCCACAACCAACTTGATCAATCAACAATTAATGAAGGGTATATGATAGAACTTTCTTAATTTATGGTAGCAGTAGTTGCTTTAATTTTTCAAATATTTAGCTACATTCAACTTTATCTTAAAAATTTCGTATTTTAAAGGTTTCATATTTTAAATATTACTAGCCGAAATAGAAAGCATTAAACGTACGTCTTCAAATTTATGTCAATTTCTCTTTGTATAAAATTAGCATTCAACCAAGTTCACGTTTGGGTGCATGAAGTTGGTCTATCTTTTCCAAATTTTCCAGTGCTCGCACTTCAAAATATTTGCTCCAAATCATTCTGAAAATTGTTGTAAAAATTATATAAATTTTTAGCCTTCTACCTACTTGTCCTGGTGTTCATTAAATAATTGACGAAAACTAAATTTTCTTAAGCCTTCCCAATCTAAAATTCATCATTTTGACGTAATTCCAGTTGTTCTAGATTTGTATTATATTTTTCAGATTTACGCTTTTATCATATACATATACTTCGTAAGATACTTAAAACAGCAAACAATGTGTGAGAGCTAACTTGAAACACGCCATACAAACATAGAACAACTTGGAACAATATAAAAAATTTTCAATTTCAAAATCATTAAATTTCTTGGCCATCTTGTTTAAACGCACAAATTTTGAAAACTAGTGATTATTTTGAACGTTAAGTTCTTGCATTAAACTTTACCAACAGCTCTAACAAACCCAAAAGAAAGAATGCCCACAAGCTTAGTGAATTAAAAATGACTACCAAGCAATTTTGACAAGATTAAACTTCAGTCTTGGACTACTCACAACAACAGCTTATTCCCAGATGTTTGGAAAGTATCGTCCATTAAACGTTTTGATTACAATTTATCTATTTTGCGAGTAATATATTATTTTGCTTTAATAATATTGCGTTACCAACAAGCAGTTAACATTTTCTACCAATAATAAGAAGCATTATCACTTCGACCAAAGAAGTATTGCTATTACATTGGGTACCTATATTATTCGGGAAAGAATCACCATTTTCCAGACAAATCGGTCATTCCAGTTTGCTAAGACTTCTGGCCTATTTGAAGAAGAAAATCTTTCAGATTATGGTCCGAGAATTGCTTAAATTGCTGTTAAAAATATAAATAAATACAAATATGTTTATTTAATTCAAATCTGTTTTTATTGTAATAAAGCGATCGAATTTTCCAACATTGATAACATTCCTCTGATGAAGATTAATTATATTTTATATCTGCGGTGACTTATTGAATATGAACTGTCATTCTTTGGATTGAACATAGCAAACTGATGAGTATAAACACGTATACTAACAGTTTTTGTAGATTTTGGCAAAGCATTTGATCGTATCAACCATAACAAACTTTTATTGACGTTGGAAGGTATAGGAATCCGTAGACCGCTCTTAGATTGGGCTGAAAACTATCTTTGTGAAAGGAAGTATTGTGTTAAAACAGCTCAGAGAGTAATATAACTAAAGGAGTACCACAAGGGAGTATTTTAGGTCCACTTCTATACTTGGTCTACGTAAATGATATTGAATTTTGCTTCGATGAATGCGCTTGTTTCTTAAATGCGGATGATACTTTAATATTAGCTATCCACAAAGACTTAAGACATGCGGAGGAGATGCTACTGAAAGATTTCTATAAATGTCAACTGTGGGCACATGATAAAGAGCTACTTATTAATGCTTGAAGCTTGTCGTGTGCTCCGATAAGTGCTTGCACATTAATAATAATAATGAAACTATTCATGTATGCAATTGCAGTGGTATCGTGGAATTGGTTAATAAGCAAAAATATTTGGGAATTTAGTTGAGTATAGGTTTTCACGACCGCAATCCATAGTAGATGTGTTTTTTCGGGACTTTTCGCGTAATTATTCTTGGCTTGACGTTTGGCTGATTTTGCTATCAGATGCTTCAGAAGTTTTCTAAAGACTAGTCTTTAGAGCACAATTAAAGACTAGTATCTAACGGAGATTTTTCATGTTTTTCTTCCTTAAATTTGACAATATTTTTGTGTACTCTGTATATTGTAACTCAGTTTCTGAAATGGCATTCTAAAGAGCCATTGTTGCTTAACATTTGGTCAAAAAATATTCTTTCTGTTGATTGGCATAACCAGAAAATTACCGATATTATGATAATAAAAAAGCATAAGAAGCTAAATATCTCAAAACCGTTAGTTCCGTTAAGTTTTTCATATAAGTACTATACATGAAGTAGGTACCATTTGTTTTTCAGGGAAATTCAAAATAAATGATAAAAAATATAGGTTTGCATTTAAAAAATCAAATTTGCTATCCGTCCAGAAGAAATGGAACATCCTGTATAATCGACATTATATTTAGTCTGTAGATCTTGAGTTAACT
>SMLS01075435.1:0-12815 GCA_004785975.1 Popillia japonica
TAGTAGTATTGTAGCGATAGATTCTCAAAGAGTAGCTGTTTTGCGTGTTCAATGCGTTATTTAATTTATATACATATTTATGTAGCTTTCATACTCACCGCAAAAGTGAGATTCTTCGATATAATGGTGCGCTCACATAGTAGGTACTATGATTTTCGAAAAACGTTCTTACTTTATCGAAAATGGTTGTTTAAAAACAATTTCTCGCGATTACAATGTAAACCGGAAGCGATACAATGTTTTAAAAGGAGAAATATTATGTGCGTGTAATAATTTTTATGGATTATGCTATATATAGACAAGCGTATTATCATTAATGTTAATGCTATTATCTACATCAATTTTTCTGATTTCTTTGATCTGTTATATATACGGACAAATCTCTTAAGCTGAAAACTCCGGCGTCCGTCTTCGAGAGATATAAGTTTGGCGATGATAAGAGAAGAAAGGAAGACAATTTGATGACAGAAACAGATCAAAAAAAACATTGAAATTGAAAAGGAATTGATAAAACCCGTATTTATATCAGTAGTATACATATCTGAAAAGAATTATTATAACGCAAAGCACTAAGTGAAAAAAAAATTATTAAACTGTAGTCGTGTGACGGTATGGCGACGACTTAAAGATGCTAGGATCCATTCAAGAATTATTTTTTAAAATGTGTTTTTATCATTAATAATTTGTATAATGCATAAAAATTATTACACGCACATGATATTTTCCTTTTAAAAAATTATATCGCTTTCTGTTTACATTGTAATCGCGAGAAATTGTTTTTAAACAACCATTTTCCATAAAGTAAGAACGTTTTAGAAAAATCATATACATTAGTGTGCATAATAATAATAGTGTGCATATCGATCACCTGTTTACCTTAATTTTTTTTCCGTTTATCCTGTTATGTTAGTTTTGTAAAAGTTTTTACTCATTCGGTAAACGGTTGAGATGACGACCCATGCGTCATCGAAACGCATGTCCCGAATTAATTAAAATTTGTGGTGTTTTAAGTTACCGGAATTACCTATGACATTAATGCATATTATGAACAGGATTGGTCCTAGGACGGGCCCTTGAGGTACTTCTTTGTTCACAATCTTCACTGCGGACAACTCTCCGTTGTAACACACTCGTTCTCTGTTCTGCGAGTAGCTGCTTAGGAAGCTACGTGAATTTCCTCTAACAATAATCTGTCTTTAAGGAACACTAGTTTTGTTAGTTGCTCTCTGAAAGTACGTTGTTAGTGCTGTATTTTTTACTTCTTCCGCCTTTGTTGCATAATGTTTCCTTTCTGTGGTGCATACATCTTTCGATTGTTTGGTTTTAGATACTTCGTTTACATGTGTTAGTTCGTCTGGAAACCGCGGCGAATTAATCGTTTTTAGTAATTTCTTGCTACGGTGTCAGTTCCTAACGAAATGTTGCGCTACTTGCGGAAGAAAGATGCAAATCTTCTAAACGGAAAAAGAGCTACATGTTCTTTAGATCTGGTTTAGTTTGACTAACATAAACTAGATCACAATTCTTACATACAATTTTGTAAATTTCATACTTTG
Source organism: Popillia japonica (assembly GCA_004785975.1). Classification (NCBI taxonomy): domain Eukaryota; kingdom Metazoa; phylum Arthropoda; class Insecta; order Coleoptera; family Scarabaeidae; genus Popillia; species Popillia japonica. The sequence continues at coordinate 1,557 of SMLS01075435.1, forward strand.
CTCTCATTTTTACTTTGTCTTTGGGATTGATTAAAAGATTTTTTATTGTGTTATTATGTAGTTGCGTAACACATATGTAGGCTATATTGTTGAAAAATTGTTATATCTGCAATATAATGATCGATGCACTAAAAAGAATTGTCGAAAATAGGAAATGCAAACTACGGCGATTCGGCAAAAATTAACCGGCGTCTGTTGGGGCGAAACCCGTCAACAGATCATCCAAACTTCGGTAAATAATTGTGACTGTTAATTTAACGATTTTTTGTTTAATTAAAAATAGTTCAGCGGTATTACTGAACAAACAAAAGGTTATACCAATCACGTTATTGTCAATGTTCTAGAGTAGAGAAATGATTTTATTGTAACCATTGCATCCGAAAAAAGTTGCAACAAACTTGTATTTGCGTAATATGTGAGTGATCAAAAACTTATGCACACTACTATACCTACCGTATGAGCGGACCATTATATCGAAGAATTTTGCGGCGAGTATGAAAGCTACATATACAAATTAAATAACTCATTGAACAAGCAAAACAGCCACTCTTTGAGAATCTATCGCTACAATACTACTATCCTTGTCTTACATGCGCCGCGCTGCTTCTACCTAATACCTTTCGCATATGGAATATACATATGTATTACTATTATCCATTTTTTTTCTCAAACCTTCATTAAATATTACTGCTATAACTTATAATTTACTATAATTACATAGATTCTGTTCTAAATTATAAAAAAATACGAAACAGTACTATACAATAAAATAATAATTAAAAACTATCTACGAAAATTTCTGAATTATGCATCGCTATGTGTGCAAATTCGTGTAGTTTTAGTTGCATATCGATTCAAACCTTGTCGCGCTTCGATTCGCAATTAATTTGAAAAAGATGGTACATATATTGATTATATATTTATGTATATACCTATACAGGGTTTCCCACGGAACTGGCTAGTTAGAAGTTTTTGGACTTACAGAAACACTTCAGTTTTGAAAATTTTGGGTTCGCAATAATTTGGAACTTACTTTCTTTCTAAAATATTTTCAAATTTCTTGCACTTACGATTAACCGGAAGTCGCCGCGAAGTTTGTTATTTTAAATGGAACACCCTATATATTATTACGTTTTTGGATTCAGCATCAAATTCTATTAGGACTACAACTAGGGTTTCCTATATCTATCTTCAGCTGTTTCTAAGATATTACGATTTTTATAAAAATTCTGGCATTTACACCGATATTTTTAACTGATTAATGTTCACTTACTGTAAATGCCAGAGATCTGATATTTTAAAACTGCCAAATACTAACATTATCTCACCAAAACGTAGTAACATTTTTTCTTTATATTATACAGGGTGTTCAAAAATTTATGATATATCTACCAATTTTTAAAGTTGTAAAAGTCAAGTTTTTCAAATAGAACACCCTGTATATTTTGACACTGTTGGACGCAGAATTCAATTCTACATCGATTTGGTATAACACTCCCTATACCTATCTCCAACAGTTTGCTTTCTATTCCCATTTATTTATTAATGCTTCCAAATGGCGGAATAATACTTAGTCTGCTGAGCTATGACTTTGACATTACAATAAATTATTGTTTCCGTATTTCGTGTGAGAGAAGTATACATTATTGTGTAATTTATAAACAAAATAATGAAAAATATTGGAGTTTACCTAAATCAGGATACTTTAAATTTATTTTATAGTCAGGATGCCAAAAAATTGCGGGAAGAACTTTATTGTTTTATTTTTACGTTATCTTGCAAATTTTGTGCAAATATAATTACTGTTATAAGTGTTGTATCTATGTCTTTAATAATTTGTATTAAGATTGAGTTTTGCAAAGATTAATGCGTGTATCACTAATTTTTAAGAACTTGTGAACGTTTTACTACACTTTGGTAAATCAATGTCACTATTTGGCAGTCTTAAAACGCGAGGCCTCTGACATTTCCGTTTTTGCTTGACCGAACACTAGTACTTAAGGAAAAGAATTTCGAATAATATGAATTTCTTTGTTGTTTCTTCCGATTGTTATTCCCTCGCGAGTGAATTTTGATTCGTCATTCCAAATTATTTTAGACAAAAAAAGGCCGAACGAAATTTTCCTCACAGAATTCATTTCTTTTCGGTTCATCAGAAAGCTTGTACTGGAGTATCTGAAAAAGGATGCATCTTATTCCGTTTCAGAATCCTATGGACAGATGATTTTAAAATGCACAAATCTTCAGAAGCAGCATAAATTTAAAATATCCTGATTTGAGTAAACTCCAATATTTTCCATTATTTTTATTAATAAATTACACAATAATGCATCTCACAAAATACGTAACGGTCAACGATTACAACAATAATGTTTCCTCAAAACAATAATTTATTGTAATGTCAAAGTCATAGCTTACCAGATTAAGTATTATTCCGCCATTTGGAAGCATTAAGAAATAAATGGGAATAGAAAGCAAACTGTTGGAGATAGATATAGGCGGTGTTATACCAAATCGATGTAGAATTGAATTCTGCGTCCAACAGTGTCAAAATATACAGGGGGTTCTATTTGAAAAACTTGAGTTTTACAACTTTAAAAATTGGTAGATATATCATAAATTTTTGAACACCCTGTATGATATAAAGAAAAAATGTTGCTACGTTTTGGTGAGACAATGTTAGTATTTGGCAGTTGTAAAATATCAGATCTCTGACACTTACAGTAAGTGAAAATTAATCAGTTAAAAATATCGGTGTAAATGCCAGAATTTTTATAAAAATCGTAATATCTTAGAAACAGCTGAAGATAGGTATAGGAAGCCCTTGTTGTAATCGTCATAAAATTTGATGCTGAATCCAAAAACGTAATAATATATAGGGTGTTCCGTTTAAAATAACAAACTTCGCGGCGACTTCCGGTTAACCGGAAGTGCAAGAAACTTGAAAATATTTTAGAAAGAAAGTAAGTACCAAATTATTGCGAACCCAAAATTTTCAAAGCTGAAGTGTTTCCGTAAGTCCGAAAACTTCTAACTAGCCAGTTCCGTAGGAAACCCTGTATATGTATGTATATCATGTCATTGCTTGTCAAAACTTCCACTCCGCAACTTATGATTACTACTTCCAAAGATGCTAAAACCTTAGGCAGTGCTTCGTAGTTATAAGTTGGAAAGATTAAGTCTCGATCTGCTTGGCTCATTTTTTAAGATGGTATACTTAAGAACAGTGACCAGTTAAAAGGCCAGTAAATGTAGTCAAGTCAGACTTTCCGAGCTCAAGTAGTTTCTTGTTTTTATTTCGGAAGCACGGCTCTTTATCTTGCTTTGTTGGACATTTTGTGACTGACTTTTGGAAATGCTAAAAAGAGGTTGCGAACCAAATAAATTGCATCTTCTTTTGTTAATTCATTTACCTTGACATTTTCTTTAGCATGAGAGTGGCTTGAAATACACATAAGCGATACTTGTGACCAGTTGCATAACATTACCACATCATTCTCGAGCAATATACACTCAAAGATAAACGAAACCATCACCTGTTGAGTAGCCTGGCTATGGGTAGAGCTATACCATGGAAGGTCAAGAAGTTCGAGTAGTTAAATTAATTTTTTGTGTATTCTGCGTTAACCCTTACGGATTCCACAGGTCTTTGAAATAATTTTTTGTGTCACTAAAAAAGGTTTTATCGAGACCTGCAAAATAAGCGGAAATAGCTAATTTCACGTCATCGTCTTCAAAGCGGTTTGAACATTCTTGACACCTACCTTGGATTTGTTTTAGACATGCAAACATGTTCACGGACTATTTTGGCGCAACAGACCCCACTAGCATACTTCTCTTCCATAATGATCTGTGGCATTTCGTGTTGCCCAGTATTAAGCTCAATTTCTATTTTATCTAGCAATAATTCAAACGTATCTAAACCGGTCACAATGACACTACTTGAGAGTATAACTGCATTGAGCCATCAACTAACTAAGTAGGTATACAATAAATGTCTCTTAAGATTCGGATCAAACACTCGACTCCCGTCTTTTTATCCGTCTATGTGCCAGGCAAGTGGTTCGTATCTGCACTTTCTTGATGTACCTATACTGCCATATCTACTTTCAAAAAAACTAATTATGCAAATACTTTATATATATCGAATCTCTACTGACACCAAATATCGTAATAGTGCAATAGTTAACTACAACAAAGCAAAGACCAATTACGCAAACAGTTTTAATTTACTATAATAAACTTACACATATGCCAAAAAAAACTTTGCAGACTAATACTTAATTTTATTTAAACAATAACAATATAATTACATTAATGCTATTTGCCTTATCTTTCTTTGATATTCACAACAAGCATACCATGGAGAGCCAACCTAGTAAATGTTTTTTTTGTTAAAATTATTTTTTTAATGCAATTACTGGGTTAATATTGTCACTGCAAAATTGCAGCAACATTAGTAGTTGTCAGTATACTTTATAATTTTTTTCCAGATCACTCTGCAATAATCTAAAATGTCGCATGTTTCAGATTCAACTGCACCTGGTAAGAAAAAGAAAATACCAAGGGCAAGAGGTTTGTTTAGAAAATCATCCTCTAAAGAAAAAGAAAAATTGAAAAGTAGTTCTAGTAAAGAAAACTCTAATCCAAATAGCGTAACATTAAGGCAAACAAGCAGAGATAATTGGGAAAGTGATGAAGATTTAAATGCTCAAATTGCTCAGGGAGCAATAAAAAAGAGATATCGCTATAGACAAGCTGATCTACATAAAGGAGCTATAGATGATAGTGATGACGACGAAATAAGATTACAAAAGAAAGTTAAAATAAAACCGCCACAAACTTCCGCTGTAGATAACACCATAATTGATATTGACCAGGCAGACAGTTGTGAAGAGACTATTCCTACCAGTATTGCTCTTGATCCTGATGTCATTCAGAAAGTAGCCGTTCCGACGAAACTAAACTACGTTAGCGTAACTGAGCCAATTCCTAGAACAGCAAATGGTTCTCCTATTCAAGTATTCGTTAAAACGACGAGGAAATTGTTTACACCACTTGTTATGAGTTCTTTCGCAACTGAATGCCAAAAAATCGAAGTAACCGCGTCCCCAACTGTAGTTTCAGTACCATCTTTCCACCGAAATCCGTCTATTAAGGATTCTAATATTACTAACGGAAATGATGATCAAAACTGCCAAGTAAGTACTACCGTGAAACATTTGCCTCCTCTTCCGGCATCGCCTACAACTCAAAGAAAAATGAACAAAGAAATATCGCCAAATATACGTTTAATGCTAGCAAAATACACACAGAAAATCCAAGAACATGAATCACCTGGTTACAAATCTGGCGGTAGTAGCGGCTCGTCATCACCAGTAGCTTGGAGATCGCCGATCAACGAACGTAGGGTTAGAACTCAAACGGAGAAGTATCAACAGGACTTATTAAAGTTATCTCCTCTTCAAGTTCAAAAATCGGCAAGTTTGAGTGTTATGAATAAAAATTCAGTTCCATATACGTCACAACAATCATCAGAAAAAGTTACAACAAATTCCAAAGGCATATTAAAGTCGTCGAGCGCATGTGCACTGACAGCTAGAGTTCGTTCAGAACAAAGTGTAACAATAGCTGAAGAATGTCCTCAAAAATGGAAAGGTGGTTCTCTCAAATTAAGTATTCCTCCAGAAACTAATCAACGTTTATACAATAGTTCGCGGCGCTATAAACTGCAAAAAGCAAAAGAAGATTTCCTAAACTCTCCGCTTCCTACTTCAGCACCACCAATGCTTCCAAATGAAAATGTAGTCAAATATCCAGAAAGAAATAGGTTGAGTCAAATAAGTGTCGGTAGTGAATCAAGTCATGATTCATCTGCTTATGAAGGACTCTTGATTAAATCAGCTAGTGCAGGAATGATTAATGTAGATCCTGAAACGTACAAACAAATACAGCCGGAAATTCATGGAGGTGGTTATGTGTCTCTGCCCAGAACAAGTAAAAAAAGAAAAGAAGGAATTATGTCTAATATTGCTTCTAAGTTTAGAAAGGTAAAAATGAGACGAAACAAGGAAGTGAATAAAATGAATACTATCTCAACTTTATGTCGACAAAGCCTTGTAGTAGACATTAACACGGGAAGTGAAGAAACTTTAACAGGAGAAGAAGGTGAAGCACTAAGAAAAGACAGTCTAACAGTACCTTCTGATTCAAAAGGATCTTCATCAGCAGAAACATCACCCTCAACATCTAGATCGAGTAGTTGGATTAAGAAACCGAGGCTATTCAAACCAAAGCAATAACCAACAACAAATGTCGCTTTACTAACAAAATGAAGGCATTTATCTAATTTATAAGAATAAAGTAATATAATTTGTTACATAAATCCGTTCTAATAGATTTTTATTAAATTTGATAGAAAATTTTTATTGTTTGAGTTTCACAATTAACAAAAATTATCTATTTCCCTATATTTCAATTATCTAGTATGTATTTCCATGACTTCCTGTATGAATATGTTTTTACCACAGCATTACATAACAGACACGTGGTAAATATTAAATAATACTGTTTTACGCAAAGGTTTTCTAAAAAAAAATTCTAAGAAATACGCAAGTAGCTCACAGAAGCCTGCTCTCGATGTCATTATTTATCAATCTGCGGTCACTGACTTTCAATACTAAAAAATCGTCAATCATTTTCGGTGTAGGTGTCTTTGCTGTACCGCCCACAAATGAGAATTTAATTGGCATCCACAAATAAAGAATGCCGACACCAGAGGTTCATAAAGAAATAACACAGAAAAGTGGAAAACCATATAGCTTGAGTGTATGATTTAACATGTCGCCAATGTATGTGCATTTTCGCAAGAAAAAAAAAAGCGGAAATAGATATTTCATTATACATCAATTTTCGTAAGTATACTAAAGTGGTATTAGGTAGAAGATGCGGTAGGTCCCATAAAATGACTAGCAATAATGATGGTTACTTTTCAGAAATAAGCATACCCCAGCGTCACTAGGTCAATAAGCAATTTATACAAATACTGATTTTACAAGGTACAATAAATGTATCAAGCACAATTCAAAATTAATTTAATGTTCTTGTTTAAATAAGGAATCGCTTTTATATATCAAAAAAGTTTACATTTAAAGTACCTACCTACGAGTCTACTATTTTGTTTGTGACGTTTTTTTTTTTATTATTGTAAGTAAGGGAGGCCGGGGCACCGAGGACCACCGCACAGAACCACAACCGTAGTTCACACGTAATTTAAATTTCGCGCGCGGTTTGATATCAATAAGGTGGCAGTGGTGGCAGGTATAGTAAACTGTAGTAAACAAAACTATATAGTTGCATTATATATATGGGAACTATATAGTTGCATTCGCCACAAATTGTCACAACGCGGCGCCATTTGTACTATTTTCTATTAGCATAATATTATTTGGTGGATGAAATTTTACAACGTTACAACGGATGCAACAAAGAGAAAGATATGAGAAAGAGATATCCTCAAAATATGTAGCGTAACCTTGATCGCATAATCCCATGGAAAGAGGGTAAACGACGATAAAGTGGTATAGCTATTGCAGGATGAGACAATTGTTATTTAATTTAAATTTGGCGCGATATTTGAAAATAGTGGAAGAGTGGCATTATTATAAAAGATTATGTTTATGGCGTCGGTATGTATTTTTATGTGTGAAAATTACCATATACCGATATATTATATATTATGTATTTATGTCAGCAAAGAGCATATCATTATGACGAGTGACGCATTCTACGCTAAAAATTAGACCCGTACGCGAGCGCCACCTGTGAACCTCTTGGTAGTACTAAATTTGTAAACAACGGCGATAGCGGCACTTTTAGATTAGTACAATGCTTTTTTTGGTTCTAAATATAGCGTGTGTAAAAATTGTCGCAAAAGCTATACGCAGCGACATTCTTCGTTCGTTTCTAAATCGAAAATCTCAATGGTAAAATATTGTAGCATGCTTCATACGTCTTCACGAGGTTCGCGAAGTTCGGTTTCTTAGTCTCTTAATAAGCGCTTGTGTTCGATATTTGTCGGTACAAATAGCTGCAATTTTGAATTTAGAAAACTTTTTATTCTTAATTTATCGAAATTTTTTTTTTGGTATGGTAGAGTCTATTTTCAACATTTCTTCGTTAGCATCCTCTCTTGAAAAACACAATTGGCACCGTTGTAAGACAATGTGTATGTTTTCTTATTTGGTTTCAATCAAAATCATTAGTGTCAAATTTTGACATTTATCCGAATTAATACCTCGTAGATTGGAACTGTGTTTACAAACGGACGGACATCAATGTGAACAGATGCGTAGGTAATAGTGATGCTAATTTGATACAAAAAATGCATTCGAAAAATCAAAACTACTAACTTTGTTTTAATAAAGTGTTTTTTTGTTGCTTTGCCCTAGGTATCAATTGTATAATCCAATTTGTCGTTTGTAATTCCCGTTTGTCAATTTTGACAAGTATTCTATCTATTATTACGGTAGTATGAAACTACAGTGTTGCCAAATGGATGTTAGTTTCATGTGGTCCCCGAGGACGCATAAAGCATGATACGACATTTTACCATAAGAATTCTGTGTCAAATTCGAACAAACTGTGTCGCTACGGGTAGCTTTTGCGACAATTTATATACACCTTGTATACCCTAAATACATGTTTCGATCATGTTTGATCTCATCAGTGCGATATAGCTATAAATATAGAAATTACAGACACGTACATATTTACGTGTATAAATAAAAATAAATTCTGCTAAAAATATAAAGTTAAAGAAATATTTAATATGCAATAAATAACATGTATATAAAAAATATACCATTCTCTTACATATGATACATTAATAAATAAAACAATATAATCTTCAAAAAATAACATAATAAACTATGTACTTTTTCCTGCGTTTCGAACAGATCTGTCATTAGAAGACCGACAAATATGAAACTTATCATGAAACTTCCTAATAATTAAACTAATAGATTATATTTAACAGCTGTTCTTGAACCAAAGTTTGATGATCGGAATGAACACAAGTATACCATGAAAAGCTAACCTTTCGCAAAGTTACCAACATTTTCTTCTGAATAGAATTTACATGGTAAAATAACTTTAGCAAGACAACCATCCTATCGTAAATGTTATTAACATATAATACCAAACTAAAAGTGGGATAAGGAAGATTATTTGAATCACCAAATGCCTTAAACATTGTAAGTGTATGACGAGCTTCTACGTTAGCAGAAAATAAAGAAGATGTACAAACCTCACAATCGGGTAAATTAAGTTTTTTTTTAGGATGAGACATAGGTGACAGCTTGATAATTAAAATCAATTTCATCATTAATCGGAACATTTAAAGAAGAAAAGAGTTCTGTTCGCCAACGTATATGTATTTGTTTTGAATTCAAGGAAACATCAACACCAGAAAAACCTTTAATAGAGTTCAACCATGCCTGTTTTTTATCATCATCAGAAGGGAGAGTGAAGAAATGTTTATTATTGATAACCTGAATCAGGAAAAACATTGGACTTTCGCCACCTGGAATTTTACATTTATATTTGTACATACTTGGAAAAGCCATTATAACAATAAATTTTTACATCTACATACTTACTACAACAATTAATAAAATAAAACAACAATTGATAATAACAAAACTTATCCGAAACTTGTGCCCTTTTGTTCATAATCTCACCTACGGTACGGTACTAGGTACTTGGTCCTACATAATTTGTAAGCACTACGCCAGCATGATTTGCATTTTTATTGTATCCTCTATATTGTACACCGTTGCCATGTCACTTCCTCTTATAGTTAATCATAATTATTGATAGATTTCTTAATGAAAAGAGCAACAAAAAGATTTTTTGGTGAAAATATCGCTATAAATTGCCTCTTATTTCATATCAAAACCTCTTTTGATGCTTGATTATAATTGCTTTAATATAAAGTCTACAATGACTTGGGAACAACACTATATTTAGTTCTACCAGGAGGTTCGGAGGTGGCGCGCACATCTTGCCTGAACTTTAGCCCGAACGAAATAAGCCCAAAATGTCAAAGTTGATAGAAACACATTGGTCGTCAGTACGTCAGGTTTATCTGTGAAATTTGACAAAAAGTTTAACTTTCATCGTAAGTTAATGTAAATTTTACGTCGCAATATTATTTATGTAACTAGTGATAGTGAAAACACTAACAAATATTGAAGTTGTTGTAGTGTTGTACATTAAATTAGCAATAAAACTAACCTCAACTTTTAGGAACACAGACATGTATTCAATACCGCCTGAAATATAACTATTTACTTGGGTTACTGTTATATATGTATATGTAAAAATACACATGCGCACAATATATAGATAGACACATACACCTTTACAGACAACATATACACGATTCATACGTTAACTAATTTGTAAAATAGGATAAGTGAATAAACAGTTATTATACATTCTTTTGTCTTACTACACACCATTCGTACATCTCAATACACGACAAAAGTGGCGACGAGTTAAAAAGGAAAAAGAAACTATACTGGAACTGTGGAATTGGACAACACGGAAAAAGCAAGGTTAGGGGTGAGTGAAGAAAATACATATTTTTTCAATTACATTTACGCAAATACATACATAATTACTAATACAATTTAGAAAAAAAAATACAATCCCGAGTGATCCTTTTAATTATACCCGTCGTTCAGGGGCCTCTATAACCTACGCCTTGACAGCCCTCTAGGCAATTCCGTTTTTCCCAAACAAAAAAAAATCCTATTTTAAATACAAAATGGAAGAAGCATTAACACAAATTGCTAATGTATTACAACAACTACAATCTATGCAAAGTAAAATAGTTGAAAAACAAAACACAAATCAAGCTGATCTTAGAGGCATACATTTACAACAATTCGATGAATCCAATGAAACATTTGACTCATACGTACAGAGGTTAGAAAATTATTTAGAATTACGAAATTTAAAGGAAAATACAGATGAAAATGATAAAAAACGTGTTCAAATCTTGATTAGTTGTCTAGGACCAAAACACTATCAAATTCTATCGAATCTTACAGCACCAAATCTTCCAAAAGAACAGAAATACGGTGAACTAATTGACTTATTACGTACACACATATCGCCTAAACCAAGCGAAATTGCAGAACAACACAAATTTTCAGTTAGATTACAGCATGAAGGCGAAAGTATTGCGAATTT
>SMLS01075436.1:0-20923 GCA_004785975.1 Popillia japonica
ATGGCCCAAAACACAAAACTCCATTTGAAGTAGCTGAACGGAAGGAATGCTATTATCCACACATTTTGAGCATGCCTAGTTAACTAGTATATACATACATATATATATAGATTATAAAAATATTGCATGTTTGAGCAAAGTATAGCCCATCAACAATCAATCATCAACAATTATATTTATTATAATATTTATAATGATAATAAGTATTTATTATATTATAAATGTATTAATATTGTAAATTTAAAACATTCGGCCTAACAGTATCTGTTGCAGTGATAATTAATCAACTTAAGTTTAATCCTGACTTCTAGAAACCATCTTAAACTTATTTCGCTGTGATTAATATCAATCCATAAATAACATTTCAACATTTCTCTGCTTACAAGTAGTGAAGGTAATAGATTTGGTGGAAATAAAATCTGAAACCATCTCAAACACTTAGACTTGATTAATTAACTGCACGCTGTATACTTTAGTTTGCTAGTGAAACTTTCTAGTAATAAATGAATTCTTAGAGATTTAAGTAATTTGATAAGTACGCGTTATATGCATATACGTGATATTACTAACTATCAAAGAATGTATAATTTTTCCGTACAACCGTTATAATTTTATGAAATTGGCAACCATCCAAGATAATTGAATCAATATACAACTTAGAAAGCGCTCATAAAATTCACTTTCATTAAAAATACTATTTCTATAATAAAGGAAACTTTAGATGCCCCTCCATAACCGTCCTGTAAGCTTTCCGAAATACAAGCTGTACCTACCGATAAAGTTTGGCTTTTGTGTGCAGAATCAACATGGAAACTTACTAATTGGCACAAGAAAAATAATTACAGCCATATTTTCTCCGTATCCATTATCACTGCTTTTATGTAATGTATTGATATTATACCTGTACGAGGGCGGGTAGAAAAACTTACGCCCAGCACATAAGTGGCATTCTTTTCAATGGTCTTTGTTGTAGTACATATTTGTAAACTCTTCGGGACAAGGAAGCTATTTGTAAAGTTTCTGCTAAATATTATTCTTAAAAGTGGCCCTCGAAGCAGATCCATCGCATTTGTCTATAAAATTGATAAACTAGAGGTATAATCTATTTCAATAGTCTATAAGAAACAAAAAATATTTATAGCTGGTAATGGCTTATTAAGCGGCTGGTTTTTTGACAAAAAAAAAGTAAACGTGACCGTAGATCTCTGCTGAACTAAAGTACAGACAGCACATGAAAAGAGTGTACCACCTTAAATTAAAGATGATTGAGAATAACTGGAACAGCAAAAATTTTTCAGAATTTGCTAGTCTATATATATTATGAAAATTATTGTCTTTTAGTAAAATAGTGTACGACAACAATTTATGTTAGCATCTACCTTCTTCGGCAAGTTTCGCTTCTTCTACCTTTCACTTACTGATTTTGTTCTACAAATTAGATATACAAAGCTACCTACCATACGCAACTCATTTAACAGTATGGTAATATTTAAAAATAAAGTTCTGCAGGAATTTTTAGTTTCATATTGACAATTAAAATATTACAGGTTAGTTTTACCTATATTTTAAATAATCACAACAAAGTCACGGAAAAATTAATTAACTTTTTGGTTAGTCAGCTTAGGTACATATTATTATTAGTTTTACCAACATATAATTTACATCATCTTACGACAGAAATCACGTCGCATGGCAGAAAAACCCTTAATCAGGGGCCTGATTCTCGAATCTCGAATGATGAATGTCGCATGCGACACAAGCCAAAAGTCGAATGAAATGTGCGTTAGTCGTGCACATTTCATTCGACTTTTGGCTTGTGTCGCATGCGACATTCATCATTCGAGACTCGAGAATCGGGCCCCAGAGTAATATGATCATCCCGGGAGCAGCTCATATAATAAGATTCTCACATATTGTCACGTACTGCTGATAATATCTTTGCTATTGTAATGTTGTAGACTAGGTACTTAGTTGTATTGTATCCATGAATATGTACATACGTATCTTTGTAAAACAAATAAATTAAATTAATTTTTAAAAACAATTGTTACCGTCTTAGGATATTTGTTCTACAAATTTTGGTGAAAGTGAAATTTGGTGTGTTTTAACACTTCAAGAACGAAACCGAACGTTTGAGAAGAAGACGCAAGAGGACCGAGTGTTAGGGATAATATAGACCGTCTACGGCACCTTAACAGGCAAGGTGGGCCACTATATTCGCTGTACCTAGCATTCCAACGCCGGAAGAAAGAAAACAACTTGCCATCCTCGAAGTCAAAGTAAGTACTATTCTGAGATTACAATACGGCTCACCCCGACTATTGCAGTCAAATTTCATTAATTGAAAAACCATATCCGAGTAGATATTCCCGTAAATTCCGTGCAAGTGACAATCCTGTCATTACCTTTAATTGGTAAATCCCAAAAGAAACCAGAAAGACAAACAAGAAACACAGACAAACAAACAAAACCTGGACGAACTAATCGAACAATTAGGAAATTTAGAAATAAACATGGCAATAAATTACCAGCTATTTAAAATAGAATTAGACTCAATACCCACATTTAACGGAGACGCGAGTGCAATTAATTTATTCGTGAATGCTTGCGAACAGATCTGTACTAAATATGCCGCCAATGTTGAAATTAAAACTGTAGTATTCAATACAATTTTAGGGAAACTCAAAGATAGAGCAAAAACTTTGATTTGTTCAAGAAACGATCTAGATACTTGGGAAAAAGTCAAAACAGCAATTTACAGTTATTTTGCAGACAAGAGAGATTTTGGCCAGTTAGTTCAAGAATTTAATAATACTAAGATATTACAAAAAGAAGATCCGATAACTTTTGGATATCGTTTGCAAGATCTATTGTCAAAACTACACACACAAGATGCTTTGCAAGAATACGGCGAAAATCCTGAAGACAACGAAAATTTTATTATAACTGCCTCGCAGGAGAACTTACACAAAGAGCACTAAACGAACTACCATATATTCAAATTAAAAATATGCCATTAAAATTACTAGTAGACACCGGTAGTACAGTTTCAATGATAAACCCTGACATAGTAAAACATTATTATCCTCCAAATATATTTAGCGAAAATTTAGAAATTCGAACAGCAAAAGGCAATATACTTATTGACAAAGTTGCAAAAATACCTTGTTTTGACCAATTAAAATCCCGGCTATTTAAATATGGTTATGTATAAATTTCACAAATTTTACGACGGTATTATCGGATTAGACGATTTAAGGTCAATGCAATTTAATATAGATTTATCAAAAGGTATGCTAGTTAGAGAAAATTATCAGCTTCCAATTAAATTCAAGAAATTGGAAAAAGTTACAATACCAGCAAAAGAAAAAATACTCAAAAAAGTCTTTGTGAATCACATAGAAGGTGATATCATGATCAATGAAATAACGCAAAATCAAATTTATATACCTAATTGTGTAACAACAGTTAAAAAGGGCGAAGCAATAATTGAAGTTCAAAATTTATCAGATATAGAGCAAACTTTCGAAATTAAACCCTTAAAAGCAGCCGCCTTAGAAAATTATCACATATATCAATATCAAATACAAGATACAGAATCATCGCAAAGATAAACGGTATGTTACGAACCAATCATTTAAATGAAGAAGAAAAATGTCGTATTTTACAATTATGTAAAAGATATATAAATATATTTAAAAAACCAGAAGATAGGTTAACATTCAATAGCACAGTAAAGCATGAAATTAAAACAAAAGATGAACAACCAATTTTTATTAAAGCTAGACGTTTTCCTCATGTAATTAAACAGGAAATAGGTCAACATATAAATCAGCTTTTAGATGACAAAATTATTAGGCCTAGCCAAAGTCCTTGGGGATCACCCGTACATTTAGTTGAGAAAAAATTAAATGCAAGTGGTAAGAGAAAAACAAGATTAGTAATAGATTATCGAGCTGTAAATGAAAAAACTATTGATGATAGGTACCCTATCCCTAACATAGAGGATATCCTTGATAAATTAGGTAGATGTCAGTATTTTACTACACTTGATTTGGCATCCGGGTATCATCAGATACAAATGCATCCGGAATCTATTAATAAAACTGCATTTAATACCGATCATGGACATTACGAATTCCTTCGTATGCCCTTTGGTTTAAAGAACAGTCCCGCCACATTTCAGCGTGTTATGGACGATTTGTTAAGAGATGTATTAAATAAATTCTGTCTAGTATATTTAGATGATATTATTATATTTTCACCAAATTTTCGAAAAATTAAAAAATGCCAATTTGAAATTACAGTTAGACAAATGCGAATTTCTTAGAAAAGTAACAGAGTACTTAGTACATGTAATCACCCCCGATGGTATTAAACCCAATCCGAAGAAGATTGAGGCCATAAGAAACTTTCCAATCCCTAAAACTCAAAGAGAAATTAAATCATTTTTAGGCTTATTAGGTTACTATAGAAAATTTATAAGTAATTTGGCAAAAATTACAAAACCATTGACAATGTGCTTACGAAAGAAAGAGACAGTAAAACATACCCCTGAATTTATAGACGCATTCGAAAAATGTAAAGTATTACTATGTAATGACCCAGTTTTGAAATATCCAGATTTTGAAAAACAATTTGAATTAACAGTAGATGCTTCGAATTATGCAATCGGCGCGGTTTTATCACAAGACAATCATCCAATCGCGTACGCATCACGTACAGTAAATCCAGCCGAAATTAATTATGCTGTTATTGAAAAAGAAATGTTAGCTGTAATTTGAGCTTGCAAACATTTTAGACCGTATTTATATGGAAAGAAATTTATAATCAAAACAGATCATAAACCATTGCAATGGTTATTTTCTATTAAAGATCTAAATTCAAAATTAACAAGATGGCGATTAAAATTGAGCGAGTACGATTATGAAATTCAGTATAAAAAGGGTAAAACAAATCAGGCTGATCCATTATCAAGAATCAAATTCACAGAAAATTATATAAATTCGATTGATAGTGATTTAGAATCCATGATAGCTAATGGTGATAATCCTTTGGCAGAAATTACCGTAGACGAATTAGACGAAATAATAAATAGTTTACCTCAAGAAAGTAGTAACCAGAAACAAGAAAGAAACGAAAGAAACAGTATCACTAATACAATTCATTCAAACAATGGTAGTATAGAAGTATCTATTCCTTATTCAGAAAAATTATTAAATTTGTCTGATAATCAAATCATTTTAGACGCCACACGTAACTTAACAACACCCATAATTAGAAGATGTAAAATATTTGATAAAAATAGAACATGTGTCACTTTACCGTTAACAGGATCATGGGAGACAATTGTTCAAGCGTTAAAAGATTGTTTAGTTCCCATTAAGAAAAATTCTATTTCAAGCACAAAAATATCGAAAGAGAAATAATTAAGATGATACAAGAAACATTTACGAAATTAAAGGTAGAAAGTTGTACTAAGATACTAGAGGATATCGAAGATAGAGATGAACAACTATTAAAGGTTAAATATTATCACGAAGGTAAAACTTCACACAGAGGTATAAATGAAATGTATCAATCATTAAAACGTCAATATTATTGACCTAACATGGAAAAATCAATAAGTACTTATATTAATAATTTTGAAATTTGTCAACTTGCAAAATATGATCGTATGCCACAGAAACAACCAATTTCTCATACATATACACCAAAGAGACCATTTGAACAATTACACTTAGATTTGCTATTTATGAACAATATAATAATATTAACAATTGTAGATCACTTTTCAAAGTATGGTCAGGCATATCTAATTCACGACAAAAATTCTAACACCATTATAAACGGTATAATAAAATATACAAGTCATCACGGAATACCTCAAATAATTATTACCGATTCAGGTAAAGAATTCGACAATATTCTATTAAAAGAATTTTGTAATCTACATAAGATTAAATTACACACGACATCAGTAGGCAATTCTAAATCAAATGGGATAGTCGAACGATTTGATAGTACATTAACCGAATCAATAAGATGCAGATTATTAGAAAGTAGTACAGCATTCGAAAATAACTTGCTAAACGCAGTTTTAGGCTATAATAATAGTTTACACTCTAGTACAAAGTTTACTCCTTTTGAAATAATTAATGGTCATTCAAATACAGATTTGCCGTTTGATTTAAATGAAAATAAAATAACACAACAATTTATTAAAGAAAGAGCAAATGACATCAGACTAATTAATGAACAAGTTTATAATAATTTAGAAAATTCAAAACAACGTACATGTGACAAACTAAACGAAAATAGAAATGATGTACAAGATATTGAAACAGGTCAGTCAATTTATGTTAGGAAGAAATTACGGAATAAATTAAAACCTAAATTTAGTAAAGAAAAGGTAATTAAGATTAATGATAAAACCATAGAAACTCAGAAACAAACTAAGCTATCAAAAGATGTAATTAAAAAGAAAAGAAAATTTACAAAAGATCCTATGTTACAGAATGAAGCGGACAGCGCAGATCATATTGATCCTGGTAACGATAACGACAATAGTCAGCCATCTACCAGTCAAACAAATTGAAAATTATATTGTCCCCTATAAATTAGGAAATGCAAGACATGTACAAGGGCATCATGATTTTGTATATAAAATTCAAGGTCAAAATTTATTTGAACATGTTCACACGCTTTTAGAACAAGTAAATCTAGTTAACGGTACTTTCATAAAAAAAAACAAAACCTAATGTTAAGGTAGGTTACGACCACATAACTAACATTAGAGTACATGTAAACTTTACTAGATCGCTTGATGAAAGTCAATCAAGATCTATGTACATACAGTTTGATTACACTAGCTGCTCGCAGTGTAAAACAAACCGAACTTAAGTTCAAAAGTATTCCTGAGTTCATAAGGAATAAACGATCACCATTTAATGCGGTAGGTAGTGCAGCAAATTGGCTATTTGGAATAATGGATCATCAAGAGAAAGAAAGAATCTATAATGCTATTAACATACTACAGAAGAATATGATCATCCCGGGAGCATCTCATATAATAAGATTCTCACATATTGTCACGTACTTCTGATAATAACTTTGCTATTGTAATGTTGTAGACTAGGTAGTTAGTTGTATTGTATCCATGAATATGTACGTATCTTTGTAAAACAAATAAATTAAATTAATTTTTAAAAACAATTGTTACCGTCTTCAAAATAAAACTCCAGCTTCAAACTTGGTTACAAAAAAATACACTCCAGTTATATGTACCGTTATTTCTGAACATCGTCGAGATACACCCAACTAGATATATACTTTCTTTTTCAAACGGGTCGGTATACACTTCTGCAAATAATTAGCGAGCATACCCTGTATAATCTAAACACGTGGTTCTAGCTCAATGAAATTTGGTTTTGAGTACAGTATACACTACAGATTGCTATATAGTTTAACAATTTATCTATCAGTATGAGGACAGGGGTAGCACTTCCTATTTTTAAAAGCCAAGTCGAAAAAATAATTATTATAGGACGCTTACATTTTGAAGTATTTCGAAAATGTAACTGTTTCAAACGTATTTCGTTAGGCTTAGCTTGTTAAAAAACCCAAAAGTTACGTAATAAGTAGCTTTTTATTAATATTATAATAATTATAATACTACTATGATTGTGTCACATTTCCTAATATACCAAAATATTAGTGATATTTTTTTTCAGGAAATATTACTCTTATAATAACACTACTTAGCAACATACACTGCTCAAAATAATTGACGAGCACACCCTGTATAATCTGAAAATGGGATTAGTAAAGTAAAGTAGTACTCCTATAATTTACCCTCATGCGGGAAGCGCCGTAACATTGCTGAGACGGTATGCATCAATAGCGGGAATATCCCCCGCGTGAGGTGAGTACCATCGCTAGATGACGAGTCATGGAGTCGATAAGTCATCGTATGGCAGCGAGAGGGATTGGGACTCATGCCGCCTCAACTCGCCTTCACAGCTGCTCAACGTTATCCGGAGGCGGCGGATAACATTGAAGTCTCCGACTATCATGTCCCAGACATGTTCGATTGGATTCAAATCAGGAGAACGAACTCGCCATGGAAGAACTCATATTTACGTGTTAAGAGTTGCTCACACTGAAAATTGAATTGTTGTATTGTTGTTGTTGAATTGTAAAATGATGACATGTAAAACGTACAGTATGTAAAAAACCTTAATTTGCAATATACTTGTAATATTAATAATAAAAAAGGTGTTTATTCTATCAGAAAAACCAGTAAACCTAATAGGTTATGGGACCAGAATCTTGCGGGAAAAAGTTAGACGAGATAGACAACGTATTGTAATGGATTATTTTTAATATGTTAGACTAAGTAGGTTGGGAATGTCAGTTTGAAAAAAGTCAGTTGAGTTGTAATTTAAAATGTCAATGTTCGTTATTTTTAAATAAAAATAATATTAAAAGTGATTAAGTATTTTCATTACAAATTGGCGCCCAACGTGGGGCAGGCAAAGCAGTAGACAAAATGAGTAATAGCAGAAGAGGGAGAAGTAGATCAAATACAGGAAGGGAACAAATTAATCAAGGGGACGTGCAAGAACTTCAAGGAATGACAATACCAAATGTGAGTACTATGATGCAAGAAATGAAGAAGTTTGTGGAAGATCTAATGCAGAAACAAGAAAAAGAAAGAAAACAGGAATTACAGGAGATACTGGGGAATTTTACGTCAAGGATGGAAGTAAGAATAAATGAAGAGAAGGAGCAAATAAAGCAGAAGGTTGAAGAAATAGAAGTGCAGATTAATGAGAAGATAGAAGGAAACAGTAATAAAATTGTCAGGAACGATCAACGTTTAGAACGGGTAGAAGATGAAATAAAAGAAACTTGTAAGTTACAAAAGAAAATTGATGAAGATCTTAAGAAAATGAGAGGGGAAGTAATAAGAAGAAATGCAGATGCGTATGATTATGGCAGTAGCTGGGGACCAACGTGGACGGAAATTATTGAGAAATTTTATAATGATAAGAGGTTACACCCGGTTAAGTATATACAGACTATTAAGAACTATGTTGAATCGTATATGAGTAATGATTATGAGTTAAATTATAATAAACTCATGAATATTGTTAGTGCTACAATGAAAGGGGAAGCTGAGATATGGTTTAACGTAATACGAGATAAGATAGACAGTTTTGCATGTTTTGAGAAAATGTTCATGAAACAGTATTGGGGAGATTACCAACAAGAAAAGGTAAGAGAAAAGATAAGTAATGGCAAATATAATGAAAGGTTGATGGATACAAGGGAAAGGTATTTGTTGAAGCTATATAATGAAGCATTATATTTGGATATGGGATGGTCTGAAGAACAATTAATAGGGAAAATAGCAATCCATTTTGGATCAGAAATAGCAATGCAAGTAGAAATGAAAAACATTATAGATCTAAACAGTATGATCAACTATTTAAGAAAAATAGATGAAGTAGATAAACAAAGAGGAATTGCACCGTTCAGAGTAAATACCATATGCACAGAACAACGAAGAGGGAATAGTGAGGGGCAGTACTGTGATAGGAACGTTAACAATCAATTCAAAGGAAACAATAATGGGAATGGAAGATATACGCAAAGAAACATAGGAAATAGATACAACACAGTAATACCGCGACAAGAATCAGATAATATAAACACAACTGATAATAGGTATAGAATTGGAAATGATTACAGAGAGGCGAGAGAGAATGGTCAACAATGGCAACAAAATGTAACAGAAAGAAATGGAAGAGATGGGGCTATACAGGCACATATAACATCTCAAGCGGGAAATGTAGAACCGAATGCGTTGAAAATGGATTTTTAAATAAAGGTACCATTTGTCATACTTATATGCACCCTCGTGAATTTATAGATACTACACTTAAGAATTATTCAAATCAAGTATTATATAGCTTACCATATATTAAAATGACAATTAATGATATTGTGGTTAACACATTAATTGATACTGGATCAGAATATAGTCTTATTAATGAAAAATTTTGTATTAAAACAGGAAATTGTAATGAGTTAGTTACTATTAAATCGGTAAATTTAATCACCATAAATAATAAAAAAATAACGGATTGTAAAAATATATATATTGGAAATGTTGATATTAACGGTATTAGGGGAGAGATGACATTTTTAGTGGTTAAAGATTTATTAACAGATTGTATAATGGGTATTGATAATCTTGATAAATGGAAAATAAATATTAACGTTGAAAGAAAACAGATTGAATGTAAAGGGAAAGAGATTAAATGGTTGGAAAATATAGATAATGAAGAGAGTGCTTATATTGATAGTAATGAATGTATTGTAGGGGGAACATAAGGGGAATAATTTTAGGAAAGAAGTGACAGTTAAGATTAATTTTTTTGAAGTAAATGATGGGGAAAATAAACAATTGAGTATTAATGTACCACATGAGTATACAGAATGTATAAAAAAGATTGTTATAAAATATCCAAAATTAGCAAATGAAGAGAGTAGAGTAGCTCAGAATTATGTACATCAGTTAGAAGTGTTAGACGAAAAACCATTTAATGTGAAGAATTACCCAATACCTTTTAAATATCGGATAAAGGTAAAAGAAGAAATACAATCGATGGTTAAAAATGGAATTATAGAAAGAGCAAGAACATATTACATCAATCCGTTAGTTGTAGTAAAAAAAAAAATGGTGATATAAGATTATGTTTAGATAGTAGAAAATTAAATCAAATAACAAAACCGCAATATGAGTCTCCTCAAAACATAGAGAATATGTTAGCTAGGTTACATAATGTTAGGTTTATTACAAAGTTAGACTTGAGGAATTCTTTTTGGTTAATTCCGTTAGCAGAAAACTCGCGTAAATATACAGGATTCAGTGTAGAAGGTGAGATTTATCAATTTCGAGTGGTACCTTTTGGATTATCTAGTTCTTGTGCAGCATTGGTGCGTGCTATGCAAGTGATTTTAGGAAAATATGAAGAATTTTGTTTATCATATATAGATGACATACTTATTTATAGTTATACATTAGAAGAACACTTAAAACACATAGACATTATTATGAATGAGTTAGATAGGGCTGGATTAAAACTGAACTTAGAAAAATGTATTTTTTGTACTAGAGAAGCGAAATTTTTGGGGTATGTAGTAAATGAAGAGGGAATTCAAATTGATAGAGAACGGTTAGAGGAAATTAAGAGGTATAAAAGACCGCATAATATAAAAACTTTAAGAGGATTTTTGGGAATATTAAATTATTATAAAAAATTTATCACGGGACTATCTGATAAAGCGGCTCCTTTATATGTATTGTTAAAAAAAGGAAATAAATGGCTATGGGGACAAAAAGAAGAACATGCATTTGAAACGCTTAAACAAAGTTTTTTATCAAAATTTGCTGTTAAAACATCCGGATTTTGCAAACAGATTTATTTTGAGAACTGACGCATCTGATTTAGCAATTTCGGCAGAATTGATTCAGATTGATGGGGAGATTGAAGTACCTATTTGTTTTATTTCGAGAATTTTAAAGGGATATGAAAAAAGATACAGTATAATAGAGAAAGAAATGTTAGCAGTAGTATACAGTTTAGAAAAACTTAAATATTACTTAGCGGGTAATAAATTTACTTTAGAAACTGATAATATGGCATTAACACATATTAACAAAATAAAATTTACTAATTCTCGTTTATATAGATGGTCTTTATTAATACAAGAATATAATTTTGAAATCATTCATAGAAAAGGCAAACTTAATGTTACAGCAGATTCATTAACAAGAAAAGATACTAGGAGTGTTAGAAAACCAAATGATGTATTTATAGCTTTAAATAAAATGAAAAATATGGAGGGTTTATATTCAGAAAAGGTAATACGAGATAGTCAAAGTAAAGAATATTTCATGCAATATAGAAAGAAGATAGAAGAAGGAAATTATAAAGGTTATAGGTTAAAGGACGGATTTATTATTAAGGAGATTAATGGTAAGGAGTTGTATGTAGTAGATGAAGGATTAACAGAGGAAGTGGCAAAGAATTTACACACAGAGTATGGACATAGTGGAGCAAGGAAAACTTGGTTAATGTTAAGAGAAAATTATTATTGTAAAAAAGATTATGATATTGTGAAGAAAACAATTAATGAATGTGAATTGTGTAAATATGCCAAGAATAAAAACTATCATAATGATAGTGAACATGGAAATATAAATGCAGAACAACCTAGGAATGTGATTGCTATAGACTATATTAGTAATTTAATCAGCACAGAGAATGAAAATAAACACATTCTAGTAGTGGTGGATGTTTTCTCGAAACATGTTAAATTGTATGAAACAAGAAAGTGTAATACTGATATAACTATAAATAGATTAGAAGAATATATGGAAGAGATAGGAAAACCTGAGATAATACTATGTGATAATGCAACATACTTTAATAATGATAGATTTAGAGAATACTGGAAGAAAAGAAGAATTAAAGTATGGTACAGTAGTATAAGACATCCACAATCTAACCCAGCAGAGAGATACATACAAGAGGTGATTAAATTTATAAGAATTATGTCACATAGAGTACACATAGAATGGGATCAATATATAAGACTGGTAGAAGGATATATAAATAATGTACCAAATGTAATCACATTACAAACACCTAAATATATAATGACGGTGTTACGGTGTTAAAGCGGAAACACCGTGGGAAGAAGAAGGAAACTCGTATATACAAGATTTAAAAAAGGTAAAAGAAAACTTAACTAAATACTGGAGAAGACAGAATGAAAGGATGAATAGAAAAATAAGGAAGAAAGTCAAATTTGAAGTAGGGGATTTGGTATTAGTAAGAAATTTGCAAGTTGCAAGAGGAAGTAGGGATATATGTGCTAAATTAGTATTGCCGTATAAAGGACCATATATTGTGAAAAACATCATAGGAAATAATTATGAGTTAATCAATACCGAAACAAATAAATATATAGGAAAATATAATATAAAACAATTATATAAATATAAATAATAGCATGTAATGTATTTATGTTAAGATAGTTAGATATAGAAATTTAATTTTAAATTTTCAAATAAATTTCAAAATTACAAATTAAATTTGTGGAATTGTAATGGATTATTTTTAATATGTTAGACTAAGTAGGTTGGGAATGTCAGTTTGAAAAAAGTCAGTTGAGTTGTAATTTAAAATGTCAATGTTCGTTATTTTTAAATAAAAATAATATTAAAAGTGATTAAGTATTTTCATTACAGTATAACACGTAAAAAGGAAGAACATATTAGGCCGGAAGACGGTAGAACGAGAACGTTATGAAGCGACAAAATGGACGAGCTAAACATTGAAAAGTTGAATAGCGAGAATTATAGATACTGATGTTTACGTGCACAAAGTTTGCTGGAAGTAAAAGGGTTATGGAAAGCAATTGAACCTGATTTAAATGAGGATATAAGAAAATGGTCAAATCAGGACAAGGAAAGTGATCATAAAACAAAGTAAGTATTATATTTGTTAATATGTACATAATGACATCTTAGAGAATATAATGGAATGCAAGACGGCAAAAGACATTTGGAAAACATTGAAGTAAATTCGTACAAAATAGGATGAATGGTATGGTTTCTTACTGCTTCAAGATTTTATTACCACCAAAAAGAAGAATGATAAAAGCATCAACGAGTATCTAGTATGCAGAAATGGCTCATATCACAAAGTGAAAAATGGCGCATTTGATTTCAGCGAAAAAGTTCAAGCGGGATTTATTGTGCTAGTACTACCGAGCAAATACGAATATTTACCAAGAAATTTGAGAGCAAAAAATGATAATTTAACGCTAAGTAAACTCAAATCAAAATTACTAGAAGAGAAAAGACGAACAGGAGATAGTAACGAGGAGAAAATCAGGCCGAGACAAAGGCATATGCAACGAGGAGTGGTAAACTTTTTAAACGGAAACCACAATGGAGTTCAGATGAGAAGAAACCCAATCGAGAATTCAAATCACATGAAAATTTAAGGTGTTACTGATGCTTGGAGTTTGGTCACATTGGCAGACATTGTAAAGGAGATTATACAGAAAAGGAATCTAATGGTCAAAGCCAAATAGCCTTTCAAGCCATGATGAGAGTTGATAGCATATTTAACTAATGATCCTTACTTCAAGACTGACAAGAATAGCTGGATATTGGACAGTGGATCTACCGATTGCATGTTTTGTCATCTATCAAGATTTCAATGAAAAGGAGACAATTATAGAAGTAACTGGAACCAGACAGAGGAAGATGTTATACTATCAACAATGAGATAGCTCTATTAAATGTATTGTACATATGTACCTAATCTACAATCTAATTTAATTTCAGTTATCAAAATGATGGAAAGAGGATCAAAGGTAATTTTTAGTAAGGAGGAGAAGTAAGATTAAAGAAACAAACATTAAAAACAAAAAGGTAGGAAAATTACATTACATTTATGGGGGAAAAGGAAACTCCATGATAACAAAGTATGTCTGGTAAATCAGAATATTTTAAATAACAATTTGTGGCATGAATGCTGGGGTGACTTAAATACAGGAGACATGTCGAAAATATTTAAAGATAAAATTGTAAACAAAAATTGTGATGTATGTCATAGAGGTATACATCGAAATCGACATCTTTCCCTAAGCACAGTGCCAGTAGAGCCACCGCTGTGTTACAACTGATTCATTCAAATGTAGCAGGCTGTTTGTGTGTCGAAGATCAATGTGCTTCGATCTTGACGTCATCTCATTCTCAGCAAGTTTTATAGCACTCGGATTATCCATTTTGATACAAAAACCTTTTACGAAGAACTTTTGTTCTTGAATTTCTGTTGCGAGTTTTCTATAAAAAAGTGTAGTCTTCCACGGTTACTGTCAAGGCTATTAATTCTGCTTCAGCTGTGCTTAGTGACGTACTTCTTTGTTTTTGACTTTTAGGACAAAGACGTACCCACTAAATGATTTGCGATCTAGTTGATTTGATATCCAAGCAGCATCGGAAAATGCTATTGGCTATTCGTTGCCTTTCCTATTCTCTGAGCTATAGTTTTTGGTGGCAATTAAGTATCTCAATATATGTTTCACACTAGTCCAGTGCTGTTGATTTCCCTTCATCCCCTTTATGTATTTGTTTTTTCGTCCTACATGTACATGAATAATTAAATTAACCACGTATTTTTCAAATACATTTAAACTTTTCCATATCAACCACATTTTTCAACATGTCTTTTCCCACATTTCATATAACTTAATTTCACATTTAAACCTATCAATTTCACTTTTCTCTTTTCATCCGTTCAATTTTAATAAAATACACAACCACGTCTTCGAGACATTTCACAATTTTATTGTTTTTGATTCTTAACAAATGACTGTAAGTACTGTATTTTTTAATTATCGTTACTTTATGTAATTTTACCTTATTGTTTAGATTCTAGGCTGAAGATGGCTTGTATGGCCGAAACATGTATCTAGAGTAAATTTATTAAATTGTGTAAGGTGTAGAGGATTGTTTTATTCTACATATAGTAAAGAATATACAAACGAAAATACCGGAATGTAGAGGAATTAGAAAATAGTATTCGTGTATGCATAAATGCAATAGACAGTAGAAGCATTTCGAAAGCTACAAACAGTGTTCATAAACGTGCTTTAACGTGCATTCAACAAAATGGAGGTATTTTTGAACATTTAATATAAATTTACAGATATAAATAAATGATTTATTGGAAGTCATGACCAGCTTGACAAAATCACAAAAATGTTAATATGTACGTTATCTTAAGTATTTTGTTATAAGAGTGTATAATGATGTTTGTTAAGAATACTTTTGCCTTTCATTAAAACTAAAAATATACATGGTGTTCAATTAAAAAAAAATGTTTTTTTCAAATATCTCGAAAACGCGATGTTCGATTATGTTTTAAAGGTGAACATCGTAATCAGCAATGAAAACACTGCTTCTTTGCTAATTTAACCGAACTCATAGCTTTAATAATAACAATGTTAGCAATAGTGCCGAGTTACTTTGAAACAGCCTGTATAGCAACTTTCAATTGCTTTCGATATTGTGCGATGTACACCATAAGTAAAAAATCCCATGTTTCTTCAAAATTTACTGAATTTAAAAATAGAGTAGAAAATTTACATAACACAAAAATATTAAAATTAGAGCATATTAAAAATTTTAAGAGAAATTTTAAGTAAGAGACCTAGGAGGAGTAAAACATATTCTATCCATAAAAGTGACACGTGGGAAAGAAAAATAAAGTTAAATCAAACATCACATCACATCACATATGTAAACGAGCTATTGAAAGCAACCAACATGCTAGAATCAAAACGCGCTAAAACACAATTGCCGTTAGGTCTAAAATACGATGAGGATGAACAACGCAACAAAACTCTCAATGAAGATCAAACAAAGTTATATCAGAAAATCATTGGAAGTATTCTCCATCTGGCAGTAGCTACGATATCCGATTTGGCATTTGCAGCAACATTTATGTTGCAATAATCAATATCCAAATCAACAGCACTGGACTAGTGTGAAACATATATTGAGATACTTAATTGCCACCAAAAACTATAGCTCAGAGAATAGGAAAGGCAACGAATAGCCAATAGCATTTTCCGATGCTGCTTGGATATCAAATCAACTAGATCGCAAATCATTTAGTGGGTACGTCTTTGTCCTAAAAGTCAAAAACAAAGAAGTACGTCACTAAGCACAGCTGAAGCAGAATTAATAGCCTTGACAGTAACCGTGGAAGAGTACACTTTTTTATAGAAAACTCGCAACAGAAATTCAAGAACAAAAGTTCTTCGTAAAAGGTTTTTGTATCAAAATGGATAATCCGAGTGCTATAAAACTTGCTGAGAATGAGATGACGTCAAGATCGAAGCACGTTGATCTTCGACACACAAACAGGAGAAATACAGCTGGAGTATATTCCAGCAAATGACAACCTTGCCGATTCATTCACTAAAATCTTAAGTGGAGCCAAAATGGAGGAACATTTAAAGAAGGTGGGAATCGTGGATTCGGTGGGGGTGTTAAGAGTTGGTCATAGTGCAAATTGAATAGTTGGCTGCATTCTAACACGAACCGTATTTTTTTGTATTATATCTCACTTACCTTCAGATCCTGTTTTTTATGTTTTATGACATGTAAAACGTAAATGTAATTTTGCAATTACTTATACATAGTATTTGTAATATATTCTAAGTTTTGTACTGTGATATTTGATTTACATTGTATAAGTTGTCATAGCAATGGAAAAAAGAATGAATAGAGAATATGTAAACATTATATGAAAAAAACTGTTACAATTTAGCAAGTCTTTGAATATATATGTGTAAGAATATAACATTGGCGACGAGGATAAGGAATTTATAAAAATATTATACCTGAAAAAAACTATTATATCTGAAGATATATTTTCAATTAATACTACTAAACAATTTGTTAATAATCCTTTTATTATTGATGATATATTACATCAATTTCATTTCGATACTGGAGCTAGCATTTCCGCTATGTCAGATAATTTTTGGAAGAATAATTTTGCCAATAATTATAAATTGTTACCAGCAAATAAAAGTCTAAATGTATATACCGGTGAGAAAATGCCAGTTCTAGGGATGTGTGAATTTATGATTACTTATCATAACAAGAAAAAATGTTTATGTATTTTTGTTATTAGAAATGGAGGTCCGCCTATACTTGGTGGAGATTTCATGAACTTGTTTGGTTTTGCTATTACTCAAGTTAATTTTGCTAATAGTTGTGATAGTATTGAGTCACTGATTAAGAAGTTCGATAAAGTTTTTTCGCCGGGATGAGGTACATTCAATAGAGGTACAGTTACCTTGAAACTTAAAGATGAATCTGTAACACCAAAATTTATAAAAGCTAGACCGTTACCTTATGGTATGCGCGAAAAGGTAGAAATTGAATCAAGCAAATTTGGTAAAATTAGGGGTTATTAAACCTGTCGATTATTCGCCATGGGCTACACCTATTGTGCCTGTTATTAAGACATCCGGAGCTATTAGAATTTGCAGAGATTTTATAATTACTTTAAATCCGTGTTTAGAAATTGATCAATTCCCTTTGCCTAGAATTGATGATTTATTTGCAAAACTTCAAGGAGGTGTAATTTTTTCTAAAGTCGACTTGTCACAAGCATATGCTCAAATATATCTTGATGAAAATTCTAAATGTTTCACAACTATATCCACACATAAAGGGCTGTTTCAATATCAAAGGTTGCCGTATGGAGTAGCTTGCGCACCCGCGAAATTCCAAAAAATTATGGAATCCGTAACTCAAGATATTGAAAGGTGTGTATGTTTTTTAGACGATGTTCTTGTATGTGGTAGAAACAATGAAGAGCATATGCAGCGTTTAACTAAATTGTTTACAAGATTACAAAATGTAGGGTTAAAAGTAAGGCCTGACAAATGTAGTTTTTCAAAATGCCAAATTAGCTACCTCGGAGATACCGGGTTCGCCATTAGTGTGTCGGCGGAATTTAGCATGAAAACTACTAGAGATAGGAAAGTGAGATTTGCTGTACGTATATAGTTTTATACTACGTATTTTTTAAAATTATTTACAAATATACAGGGTGTCACAAATTTGCGCAGCCAGCTTCTACTTTTTTATATTAAATAGTTTGCTATATTTTTTAGTAATTATTTTGATAGCCACCTAAAATACCTTTGCAATGATGTATGGTTATGTAGGCTTCCGGTCATTAGTTTGGCAATATTGTAAATTTTGCAAAAATTTTTACATTTGCAACTTTTGAGATTTAAAATGCTTATATTGTAAGCGGATGTAGTGTCGAGCGTTATGCTTTTGTTATCAATTTGGGGGGCTAACACTTTATGCTGTTTCAAAGTGGTGTGCCGTAAAAATTATACAGGGTGTTAAATATGTGGCGGCACATTTGCCGAAATTCGACCCTATTTTTTTCGATTTTTTTAAATGCAAACTATATTTTTAGATATTGCCAGCAAATTCCTTGTGAAATTACCTTTAAAATGGTACCAAATATGTACAACTAATTTCCAGTATTTTCCGAGATTTTTACCATTTTTATGGAAAATATTTTAATAATTTTATAAAGATTAAACCATTTACCGCTCGTTTGCTCTTTTTATGTAAATTGTTTAGATTACTTAAAAAATGAAAACAACCGTACGTGATATAAAATTATTATTATTTATACCTTTAAATTGTTTAATCATAAAATAATTCAAAATATGCTCAAATATGTTTCCTTTCTGTTCTATGGATATTCTCAACTATCTCTGTATGGACTGCCGTAGGTTTCCAGCCATATTGTCTTCGTTCAACTGAAGAAAAGCATTTCTTATACGTTGCTGCATATCTTCTGCCGTTGTAGGAGGTATAAACTATGTTCTTTATAGTAGGCCACAGAAAAAAGTCACAAGGGGTAAGATGTGGTGATCGCGCTGGCCAGTTTACTGGACCTTCTCTCCCAATCCACCTATCAGTAAACACTCTATCTAGGTGCGCTCTTGCAGCAGTACCGTAATGTGCGGGTGCACCATCATGTTGATACCACAATCTGTCCATGAAATTATCTGGAAGACTTTCTACTATTACTGGTAAATTATTTTGTAAGAAGTTTCTGTAAATTTCAGAATTTAGAGTATTTTAAAAGAAAAAAGGGCCTACCACGGTATTTCCTAAAATGCCTTCCCAAGCGTTAATACTCCATTTGTTTTGCTATAAAACGGGCTGCACAAAATCAGGCTTTCTTGTGTCATAGTAGTGTACATTTTTTCTGTTCATAATTCCAGAACTACTAAATGTTGCTTCATCTGTGAAAAGTACATGATTTTAAAAAAATCATCTTGACGTAACCGTAAAAGCAGCCATTCACAATGCACAAGTCTCTTTTCAAAATCTGTTCGTAGTAAGCCATGGTGAATATTAATTTTATAAGGATGAAAGTTATGTTTTCTTAAAATTCTCCTCGCGGTAGAGGTTGTAATTTCATGTTGTTTCGAAATTGCCCTTGTAGACACATGCGGATTTTCTACAACGGATTGAATGACTATCACTTCTTTATCTTCTGTAGCAATAGTTTTTGTTCTTTCATTTTTGAGATAACTCACTGAACCCGATCGAACAAACCTTACTAATAAATTGTCTTATCATTCGGGGTTATTGATGCTAGTAGTGGATATCTGTTGCAAGCGCCAACAAGAAATGCCACATCTATGAGTTCCTCCTTCGAGAAATTCATTTTTAGTTGAATTAGGTAAACAATAACAGGAACAAATACTTGAACACTGGATTATAGTAATACGTAATAACTAATAATTAATAAATAAATAATTCAAATTGCAAAAACGGGCGATAATAAAATTATAACAAATATTGAAACGTAAGAATACGCAAGAGAAACTGCAAAAACGGCTTATGTGGAAACACAGATTTGATGTTTCTTTAGAGTCTTACTTTTTGTTTGAAAATCATGGCTATCTAACCACGTTGGAGTGATCCACATATTGAATATTGTTAAAAAATTTTTCATAAAATGGTAAAACCCTCGGAAAATACTGGAAATTAGTGTTATATTTGTGGTACCATTTTGACGTTAATTTCACAAGGAATTCGCTGGCAATATCTAAAAATATAGTTTGCATTTAAAAAAAATCGAAAAAAATAGGGTTGAATTTGGGCAAATGTGCCGCCACATATTTAACACCCTGTATAATTTTTACGGCACCCCACTTTGAAACAGCATAAAGTGTTAGCCCCCCAAATTGATAACAAAAGAATAACGCT
>SMLS01075437.1:0-62668 GCA_004785975.1 Popillia japonica
AGTCTAAAGATGTGTCCGGAATTGACTTAAAAGTGGTGGTGTTTGGAGTTTACCTGTATTCGACAAGCGCACACTCCTAGAAATCACATTGATATTAAATGAAGATAAGGGATTATCAGTGAAAGTCGTTTATTGCTTTACTGTTTCAATGTTTTCGATGTTGCTAAGAAGACATGAAATCTTTGATAGTTTAGACGCTAATAGGAATGGTAAACTGCAGAGTTCAGTAATAATCTATTGTGATGTAATAATGATGAGTTCATTTCGCTAGATCTGAGGTTTAAGTAAAACTTGACCTTAAACATGATGATTGCTTTGACGAAGCGTTACCCAAATTATCAAGAATGCAACATCAACCACTGAGATGAACGTGAGCAAGTTTTGGACACTATTATTGCGTATCCTTGTTTTCCAACATAAGTTTGCATTAGTTACAAACATTCATAACTTTTGACCAAGCGATAGACAATCTTCCTTAGAGTTTGACCGAATTTGGTTTCCTTCCACTGTCCAAGCTGGTTGGTCAATATTCTATTGATACACTCTAGTGATTCCAAAATTTTATAGTTCCTCCAATTTCATATTTGTTTCTTGCCTTCACTGCATCATGGTGTAGTGTAATTTTGCTGGAGTACAGGTTTTGTAACTTTATTCTTTCAGAGAAAAATTCGCAATTATCTTAATCTCTTATCATCCCGCCATAATATTAGTTTCAAAGCATTTAAATAACACCTGTATGTTTCTATTGTATGAATGTAGGTGACTAGTTTCTATCCTCTTAGTTGGCTTGAGAGACTGTAGTTGGAGTTTCTCTCTTTTTTAGTTTTAGCTACAAAAATTAATTAAGAAGACTTTTTTTCCCGTCAGATAACAAGGCAGAATATTTAGGGCGTTTAGGTCTTCTATAATTTTCAAAATATTGGAGTAGTTTTCTATTTCTTAACACGTTATATCAATTTAAAGCTGTGTATAAATGAAGTAGAAAATTCCCAATATTTCTATTTAAAAGTTTAGACAATATAAATAAAATCCAAACGAAACAAAATAGAAGAATTAGGTTTCAACAAAAATTAATTGCCTGCAAAGTTTCCGGAAGCGGTAAAATACAAAAATGCATTTACCGCATACCAATCCTTCAATTTTTTTCAATAATCAAGTGTGAAAATGAGAATGGAAGATTTCATTAGAGCCGGTTTTTGGTAGATAAGGTTGGCGAGTTACTTTTTCTCAATTTTTTGCTCATCGACTTTACCGTCATAATTGCTATGAGATCCCCGCTCGTAAACTTTACTAGCTTAGTACGAATTACGAGTAGTAGCGAGTCAAAAAAGAAACAGTAAATGTACGCACTCCCCTATAGTATCATTAAGTAAAGCGTGAGCACATCACGTTAGAACACGGACTAGTTTTTCAAGACAACGTCTACTCGATAATTCGACATATGACAGGTAAAAACCAATTTTGTTAAGACAGACGACAATGAACGGCGTTACTAACAACTGACGTTTAAATTCGACAATTACGGATTCGATCTGCACATAGTCGCGTTCCCACAAATGTTTGTTCCGGAAACATTCTAGATTTTCGAACATTGCTAACAATAAAGATGGTTGAAATTATAGTTTACGGTGAAATTTAAGTGCAAAATAATGACGGAACAGATAATTATCGGTAAAAAAACGCGAGTATTTTGCTGTTTTAGTAAATTTAGGTACACCGCCATTTGAAATAATTTTATATAGAATGCTGTTTTAAAATTCCTCAATGACTGTTAGGTTTCCATCAAAATGCCTTGCTTTTAAAATATGTAAATACACAAAGTGTTTTGCACAGAAATTGAAACAGTAGAATCACGCACATATAAATTAAAAAATTCCTAATGTTGCATGAAGTGAAATCAAAAGTTGAAGGACTTCCAAACGAATTCAATCTGGATTAATAATCTTATCGCAGCATCTCACATTCCCGTACTTATCGTTAACATTTTCTCTACATAATAGCTAATGAAATTCATATGAATGTATTTTAAGGAATTTCGAAGATTATAAAAGTTATCATGTAGCCTGAAGGAAGAGTAAGGCATCAATTAACACCTGGCAATGCTTAATATGAAGATATTATCTAACCAAACCACCGCATAGTATTAACATGATGTTGCCCAACAACAATATTATAATTCACATTGTTACAGTTTTCCGCATGATTATCAATTCAAGAATTCCTATTTTACATATGCATACGAATGTTATACGCGTATAGGTAATAGTGTAACAGTAAATCTGAATAATGCACAACTTCAATTAAATTTATTAGTATCAGAGTATACACAGCCGCAGTAGTATATAATATCTACTGACAACGTTGGTTGCAATTTGCATTTAAAATAATGAAAAATGTTCCGTTAAGAGAACCCACTTTACTTTTCTTTGTGAATACTAATAATCGCTTGCGAATAATTAATCGGAATTATTACCATATTTATGGCATAAGTCAGACATGCGGTGAAATGGAAACGACGGATATCCACGTATGCTCAAGTGCCATCCTGCCCATTTAAACTCTATACGCATGAAAAATCTGGTTTCTACTGTATAATGGAGAGTTTCAAATGTATTTCTCATGAAGAAGAATACAGGTGTAAGTACGCGGCACAAAACGCGTAATTAATGGAAAAATTACTGCAGTTGTTATTCCTACGACCAATTATGAAATATGACTCGGATAAAATTATAACAACTGTTACAATGTACGTCGACTATATTTTATGTGTAGCTCTACTCCTAATGAAAATTAAAGAAAGAATTTCGGAATTCAGTTCAGAAAAATAGAATTAAACAATAATAAAAATCTCGTTGGAATTTTGGTTTTGTTTCACTATATCTTGTTCTGTGAAAAATTTGTGGGAGCTGCATAATTGTGTAAAGTGAAAGATATTCTGGAAATATTTATAAGTAGGTACAGTGAAAGCTCCACTCGCGGACAGCTCTTATAAGCGGACATCTCTCGTAACCGCACAAATTCTCTATACACAAGTATTTGGGTACGTTTTTAGTACAAATTACTATTCGATAAGCGGACGCTCCAAAGGACGGACGCGGACACTATATTTCTACTATATGTGTATATACATTTCGTGCAGGACATCTCTCATAAGCGGACACAAAACATTTTCTAAGTATGTAAAATCACAAATTTTTGCAAAGGTTTAATATCGGAAAAACACAGGAAAGTTCGAAAAATAAAGAAAATATTTGCCGCAAACGGCAATCTGGTATAAATATTCGCCAGAAGAAAAATTTTCTTAAACCTGGACAAAATGTGCTTTGATTGGTTCGCAAAGGCAAGAAGCCAGAACGTATCCATCTCTGCACCGATAGTAAAGGCCAAGGCAAAAGAAATAGCTCAGCAAATGGGATGCTCTGCATTTTCTGCGTCAGATGGATGGATACAAAAATGGTGTAAAAGACATAACATTACTTTTAGACATATATCAGGTGACGCTGCAGATGAAAGTTAGATAGACATCGACCAGTTCAAGACAAAGCTTCCATCTGTATTGCTTGGGTATTCACCAGAGAACATTTACAACGCTATATGAAAGTGGAATATTCCTTTTTTCTGTTTTTTATTCGTTGTCCTAAAAATGTCCATTAAATAAAGACTTTTTCTCGAGTTATCCCATAGCCGGACGAAAACACTGGAACCATGAGGACCCGCTTACATTATACAGTGAAAACTCCCATCACTGTATAATGGAGCCCCAATTTACTGATCTAAATATTTTGAAATGCATAGTGTTTCAAACCTAAAAAACTTTCTTTGATTCCCAATTCAATATTAACGGTAGGTAGTAAAAGTTTTACTTTTGGCTGTATGTCATATTATAATGAATATAAAAAAACGGCACGCCTTTCAAGTTCGTAAAAGCTAGGAGTGACACTAATTTTGTATTTTGGCTATTTACTATTGCTAAAATACTTATTTATTTTACTTAGTGTGCGAAAACAAAATGTCCAGTATGAACGCGAATTTAAAATAATTAAATTCTTTAAAATTTATTAGTGCGAATACTGGAAATTGTGTTCGCACACGTGGTAGGTACAAAAATTTTTTTAAGGAGCAAATTTTTATAGTAAATAATAAATATTTATATCGATATTAGTTGGATTATTATTTTTTAGGTTATAATGACTACAGTTGTCAGTTTAGAATTGATAATTAGGAATATAAGTAATGGCAGCAGTTATTTTTTCAAGATTTTAATTAATTCTGCAAAATTTATAAGATACTATTTAATAAACGAGTACAAAAAGATATTTTACAGGTGAGTAACTGCATTTTATACCGATAAACGTTTTTTTTTCACTAAAATATGTTGGTAATGCACTGTCTTTATGGGTACAGTAATTTGAATATATTTTGGTGGTGGTTGCATGGGTTTTATTCGTTTCTTAAACCCCCTCTCTCTCATGATGAAGAAATAGAAGATTTACTTAGTCAATTAGACTATGGTGACGCGTCAGAGGATGATTGGGACTCAGACGGAGATGACCTAGAAGTACATACATATATCAAACGAGAAAAGATTTGTTTCAAACACTTGAAGGTGATTTACCAGCCAATAACGACAATGCTACACTAAATCATAATAATGAAATACTAAATCCTGCCGTCATACAAGATGGCCGTATTATTGACCCAGTTCCTGCTTTACCCCAGAAATCACCAGCCGATAATTAATTTAGAAAGAAAGTGTTAAGAGTGGGATGAACAAAAATTACACTTTGAAAATATGTACTTAGTATATATCCATGAATCTTAAAATACCGTCCCAATGTTTTTCTTATTTCTCTACTAACGGTTTTATGGAGAACACTATTTAAGAATGCAATAGGTATAGTGGTCAAAAGAATCCAGCTCGAATCAGATATCTCCACTTTTAGCCAAAACTTAGTTTTATATGATTTCGTAGTGTTCTTGGTCGTTTGTATCACTTACAATGCTCAGAATGATACAAAGTCAGTTTTATCACATAGTAATCTGAACCACAATATGGTCAGTTCAGTCAAAATCATACATATCCAATTTGAAGATTAAACTTAGTATATCGAGCAAAACAGGACAGAAAATTTTTATCGAGGATATACCACAGACGCAAGAAGAAAAAGTTAACGCGGTGTATAGTAAAGGAACTGAATTTGACTGAGATTGTTTGAGAGACGACCATGTTGTTGGGATTGTTGTTTCCTATTGTATTCTTCATTTTAATTTGTCAATAAAAATATTTCAAAGTACCATTTTTCTAATAGATAGAATTAGGTACATGTGAATTATACATATGTTCAAACAAAACCAGACACACTTGCAGCAACACTGTGTTGCCAGCAACACTTGCATTCACGCAAAGCCATTCATATCCACTTGTTTTTTTTAATTTTTTCATCAAAGAACGTAGATTTTTCCATAACCATAACAGTGTTAAAAAGATTATTCGCTATACTACTGGTCATATATGTAAGTTGTACGATTATAATTGCAATACTCTAGTTTTTTTATCGTTTTTCTCGAAACTATGTTATGTGGATATGTATGATTTTGCATGAACGCTCCTCAATTATTGAATTACTCATTTGTTCTTATACCTCTAAAACAGTGTCATTAAACAGAGTTGAAAAGATAAGAAAGTTTATACATTTTAACTTAAACTTAGGCCTGTTATTCAATATTTAAATTAAATATTTTGTTCCTTCCTTGTGACCAAAGATTAGGTATCAGTATAATGAGGTTTCCGGGTGTTGACCGTATCATGGTTAGTAAAATATATTAAGTACAAATAAAAATAAAATGCACAAAATATAAGTACAATAAACTTCGTCTTAAACTATCCAGACTAACTAACTATCAAATCAAATCAATCAAATCCAGACTTCAGTGCAGCCTAACTTTCTTGTTCTGTTGTCGCGAACATCAAGGTAATCCAAAATTTCTCAAACTATCTCATCGAATCACCAGTTCTTCATCTCAGAATATCCTAGGACGAGACAGTCTAGTACTCATCCGTGAACGAATCAAATCCGTCCGACGGCGACGTGAACTAGACTTTATTTTCAAGAAGCTTTTCGCTCTTCATCTAGAACTTTCCCACATATTGCCTGCAGACGATTGGTTCCTATTAGATCGCATTTATTTCATCCAAGCTCAAAGAATCTCAGATCATATCAAGGAGACTCATATTAGCAAATTCCAGTTGCTCGCCCCAAACAACCAAGAACCTTCCGCCAATAAAAACAGTCAAAAACCTTATCTTCACATACCCTTTCGGAGGCAGAAACGGTAGTTTTATCCAAAGGTTTAAATTTCTCTGTTGCTTCCAAGAGTATTCCAAAAGAGGACATTATATCCTTAATAGAGTCATCCGGTTCACACACTTCCTAAGGAAGATGCTGAAAATGCTTTGAAACTGCCAAACGTCTTTCTGCCGCCAAGCCTCCTCAAGTGAATCTTTCCAAAGTAGAACGTACAGTACTAAGTTCTCTCCGTGCCAACAAACACATAGCAAATCTTCTCGTTGATAAAGAAAACGCCACTCTCATGGTGGATAAATCACAGTACCTAGAGAAAATATCAGATCTTCTGCGAGATGGTACTTATACTCTTTTAGCTGGTGACCCCACATTCAAGTTCGAACGTCAAACCACTTCATTGATCAAATCCTCTAACGTTCCTCCAGAAACACAAAAACCCATAATACTTAGGGAATCCAAACCACCCCGGTTGTATGGTCCTCCAAAAATTCACAAAGAAAACGTTCCACTCCGACCAATAGTTAAAACGATAGATTCTCCAACCCACAGCTTAGCCAAATATCTCGCTAATACTCCTAAGAAATACACAGCAAAAACTTCATCTCTGAAATTTCTATCGAACCTGAGGATCTTTTTGTTGGTTTCGATATTAGGTACTTCACTATTCCTATGAGTGATACCGAACTTGGAACTGTATCAGACATTGTTCTGCGACTTATACGGGGTGTACCAAGAAATCGCAATCATATAATTTACTTCGATCATTATTACACTAACCTACTTGCTTATGAATTATTTCGCCCAAGAAGGAATATTTTGTCTTGGTATCGTACAACGTAATCGCTCTGGAAAGAAAAACTGAAAAAAAATGAAACTATGTGACCAATTATGACAGCACAGAAGTACCTATCTGCCGTCAGTTGGAAAGATAACAAACAGATAATATTATGTACTTATTACGTGGGAGCGGTACCAGTCAGAACAATAAAAAGATATGACAAAACAGTAAAAATAAGAGCGCCTATTCAAAACTGTTCAAAACTTAAAAGGAGAACCTGTATCTCGTACATGGGCGTCGTGGATCTAACGGACAGCTTTCTCGGCCGTTATCATCTAAACTTGAAGAGTAGAAAGTGATACCTGCATATATTCTGTCGCCTTTCAGATATTACTATTACAAACGTATGGGTATTGTATCAAAAAGTTGGTCAGCAAAAGGATGTCAATTCAAAAAATCTTCTAATCCTTCTAAAATATGACACTCTGCAACAATTGCAGAGACAACGAAAAGGAGCAAGTTTACCAACAATACCAACCCAAAAAAGCGCTTCAATGCAAACTCCTACATAAGTTACATAAAATGTTTTAAATGTAGTTTTTATTTATGTTGAAAAAAGCGAAAGACGTAATAAAGAACAAGAAGTGGTGTATAAGTCTTCTCAAAAAGAACAATAATAATAACTTCGGTTACAATTACTTCAAATTCGACCTGCGGTACCTAAAAATAGGGTTACAATTAAAATGAATCTTTAAATACCAGTTAACTTTAAATTATAGATACGAACGCAACTTCATAACAATTAATTGGGTTATACTAATGCCGACGATTCGTGCAACGTAATGTGGGATAAAATATCACCCGAAATACAAGAGCACATACTAACCCGCATGATGTCACTTTAAAATATATATCTTCATATTTTACATTTCAATATTATCAGATCTAACCCTGATTTAATCGTGGACTTCCAAAAATATTTGGATTGGTAGTTAGTACGGGTAATTAAAGAACAGTTCGTTTTCTGTTCTTAAACGCTTTACTTATGATTATTTACGTACTGGCAGTATTAATTAAATTAATTTGGGAAAAACTAATTAGTGTGGAAGTCATAACAGGAATTCTTTGTCTCTGCAGCTATCGTCTAAATTATGTTAAGCAAGTATTGGATACCATGGAACTCGTTTGCAGACGAAAACACTCAACCTGTTCTGTGAGCAAGTGCATTGGACATTCACATTCCAATTTATGTAACACGTACACATATTTACACACACACGCACATATATCTCTTTCGCTTTCTCTCTTTTTAGTTTTTCGTCCACTTCAACATATATTTTAATTAGTAGCGGCCGTTTTTTTTACTTCAAGTGAACTCAGGAATGGATGTTGCGAATATAAAGGTTTACACACATGAGAAGAACGTTGAATAATGCTTATTCTATTTCTACTTGTAAAGAGGTTCTTTATGCAGCGGAGAAAACATACGAGACCTTTTATCATATACATACATACATATACTGGAAGTCGCGAATAACTGTATCCCGCATTCCATTTCGCTATTAATTCAGATTGGTTAGCAAGTATGTAGAATTTAAATATTTTCTACTTACACGCATAACATTAGAAAGTAATTAAATATTCATCGATATTGCAAATTAAAGTAGAATAATCAAATTTAATTGGCTGATAATGAATACATGTAATGTAGAACTTGGCAGGAAATTTAAGAAATCATATAACGCTTTGGATAATAAGTGAACATCAACGAGCAGCTCCAATCTTTCAGTTCATCAAGTAGAACATCTCTTCTGCCTTTAGTTATTCTTTCTTCGTTTCTACTGAGATAACGATAGTTACGAACAAGTCCGCTACACTGCAAAAAGGGGGTCTCGTAAGATATAATATTTTTTCAAAGGAAATAGGAGGGGCAAATAACACCATAACGCCGGTCGATTTTTCCAATACATTCCGTTTCCGTTCGGTATCAATCTTTTTGATATTAAGGCGTAGTAAGTTATATGGGCCGGAAATAGAGAGACAACTGAATCGTAATTCCTTATCAGGGCGTCATGTCAGAATAACATTAACGGGTGGTACCATCAGTAGTGTGTTATGTGCCCAAACTTCACTGAGTACAAAATAATTTATCCCAAACCTTCCCAACTAGGAAGGTATTTATGTGTGGGTACCACATCAGTTAAATCTGGACACCTTCCAAAATATGGTCTGTCGTGAGAACAGTTTCTCTTAACGCAATTTCCTAACCAAGCAGCCTCCACAGGAAGTTGCTTTTCCTTGAGTTAGATTTGTAAAAGATGCAAGTGCGTCTCATCATCATCATATTAGTAAAGTCAATGGAAGATATTACAACTCTATCAGCTATTTTGATATTTAAGATTGAAATATCTCAATTTGTGATTGCTCTATGCGCTAACTTATTGCTAGGATGGCAATGCAATCTCCCTATGAGGGTACAACCTTGAACGTTCTCATATTCAACAATTCTTTGATTCGAGTAGCAGTATTGTCAAGCTAATGCAATATATAACTCATTACAGCATATATTTTTAGTAAAGCCACACAATTTCAATGAATTATTGACCATTGGGCATTACTGACCATAATTGAAAGTATGAAATCCATTCTCTTTTCTTTTCATCGTCATTCAAGACGTATATTTCTAGTGCTACTTAAGAACTTCTGCCTCAGAATCATGGTCTAACAGCTGTACCCTTACTTATCTTCGACATTGTGAAATGAAATGTATGTTAAACCTGTGATATTTAATAATAGTCCATGGGACGCAAAATCCCACATACAGAAGAAGTTTTTTCTCAATATTTAACACTTTGCTCTCATATGAAAGAAACCTAAACTGGTTTTGAACTTCTTCTGAATGTATTAGGTGCGCAACTAAGTTCTCACTGTTTTTTTTGACTAAAATGCAACTTTATTGTGATAAAATCTTTACAAATCTTTTTGCCAGAGCTCGAATACCGTCACGGTAGAAGTCTTCGTCTTTGGAGGCTATCCACGAATCAAGCCATTTTGAGATGTCTTTATATGAGTGGAAGTGCTGATTAGCCAGACCATATGCCATCGAACGAAACCAGACATAATCAGACGGCGCAATACCTGGGGAATATAGCGGGTGGGGTAGGACTTGACCCATTTGAGCGTTTCTACGTATTGTTTTGACAGTTTTAGTAACGTAAGGTCGAGCGTTGCCATGCTGTAGGAGTCGTTCCTCGTTTTTGAATCATTCCCAACGCATGTAATTGTTGGCGGGTAACTCCTAATGCTGAAGCAAGCTCTTTTGCGTTTGGCACGGATCTTCATCGAGTAATGCCTCCTATTCAGCGTCTTCAAAGGTGTTTGGCCTTCTTTCACGCGGACGGTACTCAATACCAAAATCACAGTCTTTGAAGCGACGGAAACCAATAATGAAGCGTTGTTTCACTTAGAGCAGCATCTCCGTACACTTTTTGGAGTTCTCGATACGCGTCAGCCGCCACTTTTTTCGAATGAACGAAGAAAAGCAACACTTCCCGCAAATAACAATTATTTGGTACAAAATTTGACATTTTCACACAATCAAAAGTATATGACACAAAAACAAAGTCACTAATCTGTCAAAGCAGTTTGTTTACCATACTTATATCTATGGTTGGTTTATGACGTTTTGGTTATGTCACAACCGACCAGCACTTACTACTGGAGCCATCTCTTGAAAAACAGCGGGAACTTAGTTGCGCACCTAATATCTTCGTGCTAGTAGAAATGTTTAATTTCTCCAATGTAATTTCTTATCATTTAATTTCCCATATTTTTCTATTCATTTGGTGGAAGACATTGATTGATTGATTGATTTTGATCAAAGTAGGATGGTCTTTTAACATCCCTAACACTGCGGCCTGCAAGGCCTATTGTATTATTCCTACCTTGATTTTTTTTACTCAAACAGGTTAGTTCCCTTGATTAGGTTCAGGAGCCTGTATGGTAAATCTGTCTCCAGCCATGATTCCAATGCGCTTTGCATAGCAAACCTTCATTGGCATCGTGGTGCGCATTGGAAGAGAATGTGCGAAGCTGTTTCTTCCTTCTCATTGCAGAGTCTGGTGGAAGACATACTTAAGACATTCCTCCACCAAACGAATGGAAAAATATCTGGTATTAAAAGACGCAGAAAGGTCACAAATATATATCAAGTTATTTCTTATGAGATTTTGAACGTTCATCCTCTACCAAACGTTGTGTAGACTAATTCTTTAGAAATCTAGTCCTAAAGGAAGGCTGTTTTTTCAAGTGTAACTCAATGAAATTTAGATATAAGAGGTCTATTACTTTATGGTGTTTGACTTGGTCTGTTTCTATTTAGCTCTAGCATGGTTTGCTCTTTGCTTATTGAAGTTTCCACTGAATACTTTGGAGCGTTTCAAATCAGAAAGATTCTCCTAGAGCAGTTCTCTTTTATACCTATTCACGAACGAGGTTGTGGCTCTTGTCTTCTTTGCTAATACTTTAAATTTCTTGTTGCCACTAATTCCAGTGTATCTCGGTACTCGGCATAATGCCACTCTATATTCTCTGCCTAGATTGTTTAATTTTCTAAGCATTCCCAGACTAATTTCAACCGGATGGTGTTAGAACTCTTGAAATAGCTTGATTATCTGAGAAAATGGCAATGCTTTGCTTAATAGGGTTAACACTAATTGACATCCTCTATTTATAATGAAACTACTTTTTTCTTTTGGTGCCTGGAGTTGTAGATATCAGTTTTATAGTTATTACCTCCGGTACGATCTAGTAAGTTCAAATTTCAATATGTTCAATAATAAATGCTTCATTGGTTTAATTGTTTAAGATCCGTATGATACTCATACAACTTTTCATAGAAATATGGTTATCCTGTTTAATTTGGCGTTGGTAAAATTATCTGCTGGTTTAATAACTTCGACCCTAATCTATTTCTTTTCATTGCAAAATCACTCTTGGTGATAAAGGTCAACAACAGATTTCAATAATTCTCACGTGTAACGAAAGATCAAATCATCAACTACATGAGCAAAATGTTGCATGCATGAGCTAGCAGCTTCTACATATCAGTTATACGTAATAATTATAGTATAATAAGGTCTGCGTAATTGCGAACAAGTACCACATCTGTAGCAATCTATATAATAAAAAATGTCATAATAATATAGAAATGTCTAACAAATATTGTATAATCACATTTGTATGGTAAAACGTGAGTAAAAAAAATTGCAATTCGTTATATCAGTAGAGCACCTATCCATTACCGACGCGATTGCGTGTTTAAAATTGAAAATAAAAATC
Organism: Popillia japonica; assembly: GCA_004785975.1. Classification (NCBI taxonomy): domain Eukaryota; kingdom Metazoa; phylum Arthropoda; class Insecta; order Coleoptera; family Scarabaeidae; genus Popillia; species Popillia japonica. The sequence continues at coordinate 12,424 of SMLS01075437.1, forward strand.
TCCCGTCATTACCGTTACAACAAAATTGATATAAATTAGTTTGATATACGAGAAATTAATCACGACCATCGAATTCAATATATCGTAAAAGATCACACTTTTTCTGACCTACCTGAGAATTCTCCCATATCCACTTAGCATTCAGATATTTTAGAAAACGCTTTACACGTACAATTAACATTTACAAAGTCCGATTTTAATAGTAGACATTTCCTAAGTGATGCATGCAACAGTTTTCTATTTTTTTTGCTTTATTTAGGTCGCGCCATGAAAATATAATTTTTCGCTTGAAAAATCACTGTAATAAGTATACAACGCCTCTATCGCTCACATCTGTCGCTGTACAGTCAGTTCCATGTTTTAATGAGTTTTTAAAGTTAAATTGACCAGAACTAACTATGGAGATTAAATATTGGAACAGTGGAAATTGTGGCTTAAACGATCTGTTTTATTTTTTTGTACAACATTATGATACACCTTCCAATCGGTCTTCAATCAAAACCTAAGAATATACATACTCGTATATTCATTTTTTTGCAATATTCAGGCTTAATACCTGTAGCAATATCTTAAATAATAACTCGCCATATATTGTGGTATACAAATCCTTTTAAATTGAATACGTCAAATTCCAATATTATACGCAGCCCAAACGGATTCTTTTAAATCGTTATTATAACGTATGTACATACATGTGAGGCATCGGAAACCACAAGCTTCTTGAAATTCGTTTTAAAGTCTATTATTTTCTGCTGGGTTAAAATATTCAAGATAATTGATACCAAGACAATAGCAGCCAAGAATATTGAAAGTTTTATTAAAAAGTAACGTAGGAATTTCAATGATGTAGAACAAATAGTATAGGAAAAATTAAATGAGAAATAAATAACTTAATAATATCAGATACAACAAGATAATGTCGTGTAATCACTAAGCTTGCGCAAACAAATGCATCCGCAGCAGCGTATACCTCGGTTAGACCGAAGAGATGTCTAGTGATTACAAATATAATAAATAATGCATGTCGTTACGAACAATTTTTATTGATTGATTCAGTAATTTTCTTAATCAAGATTTGCTGTTTTCTAATTTCAAAATAGCATCCGCGGAAATTTGCTTTATTTCTGTTTAGATTCCTGTATTGGAAATTGCTCGCACTCCAAGTAATTATGGATGAAATTATTTTGGCAAATTGTTAGCTTTAACTGATTTCCGTCTACTAACAGCTTAATACGCATTTACCACCTGGTTACTAATAAGTTACAACTACCACAAACCGAGGAGAGGATTCAACCTCACCAAAACTTTGTCAGCTCCAGAAGTGGCTTGCGCAGCTTCTTCCACCAAAAACTGTCATCAATCAGCTCCAGCACTAACGGCATTTTTGGTTCACACCAATTTTATAGCAAAAATAAAAAAAATCTTCCATGCATTCCATAAAGAATTTAATTTATACACATACAATTAAAATATGATCATAAAAACGAAGCTGACGTGGTTGGTTGCAAACCATGGTTTTTAACCGATCTTTCCCTTTACCTATTTTCAACTGATACTTAAATATCTTGATTTTTTTGAAAATTTTGAAAGATATAGCGTTATTTGAAACACAGTATCTTTTGCCCATTTTCGACTGGCAATAAACATTTCTAGGGTAGATGGAGCCACAAGATTGACACTCTCGAAATCCACATTGACAATTGATTTGTTGTATACAGGGTGTCCAAAACTGCATGGCCAATTACAAAATTTTCAAAGTTGAAAGAGTTCTTTTTTCCAAATGGATTCGCTATAACTTTTCCTTCCAGCGCTGCTTCTAAATAAGCCAAAATATTCACCTCGTTAGCTTCATTATCTATTACTGGCTTTCGGTGATTACGAGTTCCCTTTACACTCCCAGTTTCCAAAAACCGAGCCTTAATTCTTGCAAATTTTCCAGGTGTCATTGCTGGTAAGTCCGGATATTGCTCGTTAAATAATCTACATGTGCGCCTGACAATTCGTTCACTTTCACCGTGCGTATAAAACAAATTTAGCAGATCATTATTCGAATATTCTTCAATATTCTCCATTATTAACTGTATTTCATAGAATTAGCAAAATAGCATTGAATTGAACTGTTAAGTCACTTGTTCTAATTCCTCTTATAATAAATAATCAATGCTTACTGGATACGATTTTGTAGTTTTATTAGATTTTAGTAAAAAATATGAAATAACAAGAAAACCGTTGGAAGTAGATATAGGGAAAGTCATAGCGAATCGATGCAGAATTAAATTCGGCATCTGATCATCCAATAACATACAGGCTGTTCCATTTGAAAAAAAGAACTTTTGCAACTTTGAAAATTTTGTGCTTCCATCTACCCTAGAAGTGTTTATTGCCAGTCGAAAATAGGCAAAAGATACTGTGTTGCAAATAACGCTACATCTTTCAAAATTTTCAAAAAAATCAAGATATCTAAGTAGCAATTGAAAATAGGTATAGGGAAACCTGATAGAACTCATCATAAAATTATCCCAGGAATTTAAAAATGAAATAATATACAGGGCGTTCCATTTAAAATAAGAAACTTTATGGCGACTTCCGGTATAACCGGAATTTTAAAATGAAGGAGAATCTTGAATAGCCCCGGATTCCAAAAATTCAGAGTTCTAGGTTTTTTTCTAACCTCGGAAACTTCTAACGAACGGCTACCGTGGCATAGTTGGTGTTCCTATTGCGCCGATTTCGTTAAATGTGCAGGTAGTCCTTTGATCACTTTCATCAGGAGTTCGCTTCGTTCAGTTAATAGTATCAGAATGTCTATTGTAGGTATCCGTTTGACTTGCTAACTACAGCAGAAAGTAGGACTCGGAATTATTTCGAAATAATTGAAAGCTAGTTTGTTCAAAATAACGATAACATCTGGACATATGTATGTAATATTACCATATGTGCATTCACTGCCATATACAGCATTCAGTCATGCGTGTCATTTCCAATACGTTCCATCTAGTTTAATGGAGAACTGCATATTATTAATTTTTTTTCGCAATTGCCTATTTTCGAATAAATTTTAAGGTACAAAAGAATATTGAAATCCAAGTTCAAATAACGTAAAAACAGATCACTTCGTTAATTCTTTTTTTTTCACAACGGTTTCTGTATACCGACTTGTCATTTAATTTAAGCTAAGCTACCTTCAAATTAAACTTCCCACTAGCTGATCTGTTTTTAAAACTAAGCTCCTATTAGCTAACCTGCTTTCAAAACCAGGTCTCCTCTGACTAAGCTGTTTTCAAAACCAGCCCACTCCTCTGCTATGCTACTTTCACAACCATCCCGCAAACAGTTAACCTGCTTCCAAGACCTACCTTGAAACAGCTAACCTGCTATCAAAGCCAGTTTTCCGTCAGTTGCTGGTTTCAGAATCAGGCGTATGTCAACTCAGTTGACTTTAAAATCACCCTTCAATCAATGAAGTTGCTTTCACAACCAACCAGCTCCCAAGCTGGCTAAGCGTTAGACCTAATAGATGAAATACATCATAGAGCCCATTATTTATAGATACTATTGGAAAGCATTATGCAAAATTTAAAACTGATTTTTGCTCTTATAAATGAAGGCTATCCTTATCAGCAATTTACTGCAAGATATTAAAATTATAGGCAGTACGAATGAATGACGTACAAATAGAATGACGTAAATAATTGGTCACTAATGGTATACCAACACATTCTTGATGAAGTGGAAGTTTTGGCAACAATTAAATTAGAACAATTCATGGTAATACTTTGTGGTACTGATACTAAATTGTTGGCAAAGAGATGAATCGATAACCAAACATAGTGTCTCTATTGGCACAGGTCGACGCAAAGCTCTCTAAGCTAACCAGACTGATGCCCAACGTAAGAAGCTGTAGACAGTCGGTATTGCGTAATGCCATGTACAACATGGTGCTTTATGGCCTTCTGTATGGAGTAACATAATTGGGATTCGGAAGTAAGGTATGGAACTTGGGCGTCTACAAAGATCCATGCTCTTGCGGGTCGCATCAGAGTACAGGACTACATCTGGCATAGCCCTGTAAGTAATACCCATCGATCTGCTGGTTCAGGAAAGGTGCTACACGTATAAACACAGGCATGAGGATAATCATAGATCCGTAAAGAGACAGGCACGAGATGCTTCGATGAAGAGCTGGCAGTCCAGGTGGACGGACGAACACAATAAAGCTCAGACGATCAAGAGGTTAATACAGGATATATCTGTGTGGGTCAATTGTCAACATCATATCATCTGAGCCAGGCCCTAACATCGCATGGTGTGTATAGATCTTACGCCAATCGCTTTAATAGAGATCATAGATGGGAGGTGATTAGGCAAGTTACGTACACGAACTTGGAAAGCACATTAACACCGGATACTCAGGTTTCTACCATGATCGAAAGCAAATTCAAATGGAAATCTATCCACGGTATGACTATTAACATTATGAGCCGCAAAGAAGCGGAAGAAATGCAATGTCTTTTCTGACGATTCTAGGTGTGTTCTGAGCTTTTGAAATGCAGGAGGTTTTAGTGGGTGAACAGTACATTGCATAGCCCTGGAGTTTCACACATCGTCCAAAAAAAATTTTCTCCTGGGTAAAAAAAATCACTTCTGGTAAGCAAAGAAGATATCCTTTATAGATTTTATCATCGCTTTTATGTCTGTCTTCTATAGTAGCCTGGCTAGTACTAGTACTGTATAAAATAAAAAGCAAGAAAGTCTCACTACTGCCAAATAGTATCTGTTTTATCTACCGATAGACATATTTCCAATTTCCAAACTCTAATTCTATAATTCTTTCCATTTGATCCCTAATCGTAATTTCCACGAATTTATTTCAACATTTTCCGCATTCTTTGTGCTTGCTACGTAGGGTGTCAATGACGTTAGTTTAGACGTTGTCATAAATTTTACTGCTTCTAAATTTTATTGTTACAGCATCTTACAAATCCATGTGCATCACTAATTAATAATATTTTCCTCCATCATAGTGAAATACAATCTGGAAGTAAATTGCATCTATAGAAGTACCTTAAGCCGGTCCTGTAACTACTCGTTTCGTTAATTTATTTGCGAGGTATGACCTGAGGTCGGGATGTACAGTTAGGACTGTAGAAGTTAGCTTCATGTACGCTCTTCTAAGCGTAATTTTTCTCCTTACAAATCACATTCACATTCACAATAGTTAAATGCATTCGTAATAAATTATTCGCGATTTCTTCTTCAACTACACAAACCACCATTATGTACATATGTAAGATGCTGGTACGTGTACAGACTGCCACGAAGTGTATTAACTATATACCGTTGTGTAAAAAATTAACCAGTGCTTTGTAAAGTAGAAAAACATAGACATTAATTAGGAGAGAAGTTCATTTGAAGAATTTATTTGAGATTAGAGATGAAGCTGATAAGTACAAGTGTGAAAAAGGATTATACGCTGAATCACCGTCAGCTATTTATTAAGTAAATTATTATTATTTAGGAGTTCTATCGTAAAACGATATACAAAGTGATAAACTGTAAAAGGTAGAGATTCCTTCTTGTATTTAAAACTTTACAAATCCGATTTACCTTACCGACTGGTAAGGTGTATCAACATCACAGGCTTAGCGCAAAGGCGAGGTATATAAAATCAGGTTTAGATAATAAACTAAAATTCAAGTCGTTTTAATTGGTTGAGAACCAGGTCCGCAAAATGGTCTAGACCTATCGGCGGGTGGTGCAAAATACTTGGTATGTGATCATCCGAACTTGAATCATCTCTTTATTTTTGTTCGTTTTTCTTTTCACTCGAAAAACTTTTAATTAAAATAACTCAGATGATTTTATCTTTGTGTTTTATTATAACGACAAAAGCGAAGCGAAAAAAGATTAGGCATGTTGTTGCTAAAGATACTTCAACCGGACATTCTTCGCTCTTTATTTTTACTCCGCTAATAGGTATACTGATATTTGGTTTGACGATATAATACTGCATAACTCGTTCATTATGTCGAATAATGAGGATTTCAAACGTTAATGTGTAAAAAAAATCGACCGTAAATAAACTCCTTTCAAAAGATTAACTTCGTTGAATTAATTAATCCGATGGCGTGATTGGCTTATAGTGTAGGATCCTTTGTCAAGAACTATTTCTGGATTCGTTCGGTGCTTTTTTATCCTGTCAATTGCTAGAATTCGTTTGCAACCAGATTTTCTAAATATTATTGTTTTAAATTAATTAATGGTAACAAATTGAAATGAACATACAAAAAGATTAAGGAAAATAATATCTGGGACTATATGGGTAAACTATGGAATACGATACATGATCGGAATGAAAACAAGAGCCATGACATAATTAAAAATAATTTATGGAAGGAACTAATAATGGAACAACTGCGAAAAAGTGGTTACAATATAAACAGTAGGACATACATACATAAAGAATAAAAACAGAAACACGAGAATATAAGAAGTCATTCAGTATAGGAAATGAAGAAGAATCTTAATCAAACACGAAACGACAAGGCAAAGGAGGCAACGGTGCCAAGCTACAAGATTGGAACAAACTAGAGTTAACTGAAACTGTCAATGTTTTGTGTGCGATACGAAATTTATTCAAAGTTGAATGCCTGAACCAGTTTCTGGGCGAACAAATCAAGGCAATACCACTTTCTTGTTACTTAAAACAATAGATCGTCTGGGGGATTTTAGCTTCGGTTTCTGCGTAAACTGTGTCGCTTTCTGCTTGGTGCATCAAATTAATTATTGATGGACTTCTCTGTCGATTTAGTTGTTCTCGGCTTGGAACCATTTTGCTTTTGGCTGCATTCTTTTTTGTAGTTTCGTTCCTGAATAGCTTCGGCGCATAATTCAGAAGTCTAAGCCATTCTTAGTTATACATGGTCACCTTAATATTCGTAATCGTTGGGAGATGATTTGGAGATATTTGTTCTCTGATTTCTTTGTGCTATGTATGTTTTGTTTGCAATATATATTAGCCAAAGATTGTTTGTAAATATTGGCAAAAGTGATAATCGTTTTGGACAAATGCCAATTACAACAATGAAGCACCTTAAGTAGAATGAACATTGTGATATTTTTTCCTTCAGAAATGCCTACAACAATTACGGTTACTATTGAGAGAAATGTTTGCAGTACGCCAGTGGCGTTCTCGTGTGGATAAAATAAAAACTACGCGAAAAACGCACACGTATCGAATGCCAAGGTAGAAAATGTATCCATGAGTCTTTAAAGGACAGTAGAAAATTACAAAGCAAGGATATTGGCGTCGGAAAGGTGCCATGAAGCATTACAAATGCAAGTTTCAAAGGATCTAAAGCTACCAACCATTCAGAAAATATCAAAGAAAATCGCTTAAATGGAGTGTTCGTGTTCGATGGATTCTACATTGACAATAGTAAGTGCTGGTATTGAATGCTTTGTGTCGAACAAAAATTAGAAGAAGGTCACTTATTTGTTTTAAAAGTTCGCTAGTAACTTGTTTAACATTAAGTTTAATTACCGGATAACAAGACTAGCTATTCACAAGGCGAATTAATTTTCAATTTATGCAATTATAGGCACTCAAACCATGGCAATTCTTTTTGCTGTCATATTTATGTCAAAGTATCCAGACAAATATTACTGTGATCGTTTTGATGATCAGAAAATGATCGTCAAATAAAGTTGCCTCATGTTGTAGGTACTAAGAAAAATGAACATGTCTATTCTAACTGCACTCAGTATGAGTATGATGCATACTAAAAGTTATTACAGTACTATTTTGGGATTTTCCATTGGTCGAAAACGAAATATATGTACTTTGATGTACAACCAAGTATACGAGTACAAAATAGCTAAACTTAACGATGCCTTTAGTCAGTTGACTGCTCTTCTTCATGTATGATTGACTTTTGATAAAAAAAAAGAAGAGATTTAAGACGATTAGTATAATATAATAAAACAATACTCTAAGTACCATGGCTAATGAATTTAATGATGAGATAGTGAGAATCCAGAAAATCCATTAGCGTACCTGTACGAGAAAATCATTAAGAAGCGTTTAATTGGAATAGAATCTCCAATAAGATCTATCCGGTACTGTTTATTAAATTCCGTTGCGAAAGAGAACTCGACAGACACAATCGGTAACTAGTTTTATATGCACAGGTTAATTGCGTTACAGAAACAATAATTTAGCATTGCTGATTACACGCTACAACTTGGTAATAATTCGAGATTTGAATTGTTAGAACGTAGTACATTGTTTAACTGATAATTAGCTATTGTAATTGTCTCATTTCGATATCCATAGTTCAATGAGGTGCGTCTTATTAGTTATATATGCGCAAGCATTTAAAACAACGGTAAAAGATTGACGCCATTGTGTCAGTCATGTGATTTATACAATCACATGTCATGTCTTCGACATGAAAATATTAGCTTAAGCAGAACAATGAATCCAATAACTTGTCTTATTATTAATAATGTAGGATTCCTCCCTTTAACAATGAAGGATTATAGATGTGTCGGCTTCTATAGAGGCAACACCTTAAGATCTATTATTATGCACGTTTCAACAACAGCACTGTATTTACATTCGAGATTCAAGATACATGAACTGCTACACATCCAATATTCAGAAGCGTTGTATTGTAAAAATGAATAAATAATGCTCTAAAAGATATCATCATAGCAAGACATTATGCAGCATCAAATGAACGCAATTCCCAGAGTACAATAGCAAGCGCATTAAAAGTACTTGGATCTATAGCTAGTCAAGTTTTGCGTTGAAGTATTTCGGGTGTTCTGGCGTAGAAAACGTTTCACTTGACGTTTTTCTAATCATACTCTCAGCTTCAACATTTTCTTTATTTGGCTTCTGGCAATCTACACATTTCACTTTAGGGTAACCACCACAATAAAACAGACAAATGAAAGAAGCGTCTTAAGCCATTTTTTTAAAGTTAAAATACATGACGTCCAACCTGCTAACCATTATAGCGCTTCCGCAGACAATTCTATGAAATCTGGGAGATTAGAGCGAATGGAGGAATTAATTGTGATAGGACGCACTAGGGAGGATTGACTTATTCGCTATTTGAAGAACGAGTTCTAAAATCTTCTGTACTTTGTGTAAACGCCATTCAGTCCATTCCAGATGGGGAACTCAAAAGCATGAAGAACCGAGTTCACATGAGGATCTGAAGTCATTTGTGGGGCCCTGCTTGTTGTCATGTTTGCAACTAAGCCTCTTTGGTGTCAAAGTTGTCTTGTCCTTACAAGACCGAATATTATATGATTTGTATCACCTCTTTCCTTTTTACAATACGTACATCTATCATCCGATAATTTAATCTTATTGCCGCGGAGTAGACAAGGCTAAGGACAGCAATTCTCAAAGTGGTCGCAGATGCACTCCATGTTGCTCTTGCTAACTTACGCAAGATATTATTTCTTGTTTTTAGTTTAACTGTATTGGTTAGATGCTGTCTATAAGTGGGGGGCTGTATGAATAATACCAAGACATTTTGGAGTTGGATTATGATTAAGAAAAGTTCTATTAAATTAGATTTTATGTTCACAATTATGTTGTTAAGATGCAATGAACAACTGTCGTAAAAGTCTACGCTGAAGTCTAGTATTGGTTTGGAGAAGATTCTTGCCATGTCTTTCAAAGTCAGCCACGAGAATCAGACCTCAAAAAAAAGTTCCCCAGCTGTTCTAGTTCAGAGAGTTAAAAAAGTACCACTTCTTTGTTTCATCCTCAGTTTAGTAATTCGCGTGAAATTTTGAAAACAATATAATGAAATGCAAGTTTTAAAATTACAGTGAACTATTTTCAGCAAAAGATAAGCAAGTGAAACAGACATCATCATGTGGAAAAGTGGGTAATTTTGTTGAGACAGCTACATACATAATGATTACCAATAGATTTCTCAATTTCGAAATTATATAATTATTTTGAGTAGTACTGTATGAAGTCATGTTTTTTCTTTAATTTGTGAGAAATGTAATTCAGCGGTTTCTAAGTTGTATATATAGCTTGTTAGATTCCTAATCCGAAATACTTTTTGACATCATATAACTAACTTATTAAGAACAAAGTTAGTATGAAAATTCTTATAAGTCTGTCAATAATAACATGCAGGTTCTTAATATTATTTATAGAAGATATTAGTTTCCTGTTAGGAGATTCATGGATGCAACGCACTTGTCATTTATGAACAATATTGGATCACATACTGTGTCTTGAGAAGTGTCAGAGGTGTTAATCTTCCAAATCATTAATAGGATCATCTATTTTAACCTAAGTTAGGGTTCATGCCTCTAAAACCTACTTACTTCTATATAAAACAACTATATATGGTTGACTGAACACCATCGTAAATCCACAAACATGCAGAAGGAAGAGTCATGTTGAGTGAGTTGTTTCCCTATCTGTCAATAGGTGTCACCACAATCCAGCTTTATAATTCTTAAGTTACTGTGCGCGAAGACAAGCAGTATTAAAATGGCGATCGCGCCTGAAGAGTCTACTGTGAAAGAGCAACATGCTGTTGTGCGTTTTTTCTTGTAAAAAAAACTTTCTGCAAAAGATATCCATAAGGATATGTCTCCTGTTTACGGTGAAAAGTGTTCGTCGCATAAAGCCGCGTATAACTGGGTCGAAAAATGATGATTCGAACTGACAGTATGATAACAATAGACAGTTTAGCAACTGCAATAAGGTCTTCTCATGATTTAGCAGGATCGTTTGAATTTCCGACAAGTTGGTTCATGGTGGGTACCTAGACAACCAACCGAGGAACATAGAAGAATTCGGATGGGCTTGTCGTTGCAACTCCTCTCTCGATACACAGTGGAAGGGAAGAACAAGTTACTGGTGATGAGTCATGGGGGACCACTACCAACCCGAAACAAAGCGCGCTCCAATGCAATGGAAACGTCCTTCTTCGCCCTCAACAAAGAAATTCAAGGTTGTGCCTTCAGCTGGTAAGGTTATGCTTATCGTGTTCTGCGATTCTGAAGAAGTGCTCCTAACCCATTTCCAGGACAGAAATGAGATCGTCTCTGCTGAATCATACTGTAGAGTTTTGTTGTTGCTTCGGCATGCAATTCGACGAATACGTCCAGGCCTACTGACGAGAGGAATATTGCTGCGTCACGATAACGCCACGCCCCATTCGGCGTACTTGATCCAGGCGAAAATTGCAGAATTAATTGGATTGAACATTCGGCTTACAGTCCCGACCTGGCCCCAAGCGACTATCATCTGTTCGGTCCACTCAAAAACCATCTTGGACGCAAACATTTCGAGGGTGACAACGATGTTCAACAAGAGGTACGCTGCTTCAGACGCCAGCCAAAACACTTTTATGCAGCAACTATTTATCTAATTATTTTTATAATAGCTTTTTGTGACTTATTTACTGATTTCTCCTCTATTTTTTAGATTAAGCAACTTACTGCTAGGTTGGGCGTTTGGAGACAAGTCCAAACAGAAGTCGAATTCTTTGAGCAGCATCCATTGTTTGCTTTTGTAAAATCACCTAACAAATAGTATCATTTGGCCCTACTTCAAAGACACTAATTCTAAATAAATTTAAAATATTATTACCATACTAATGTTGTGGGCGAATTCTCGTCAATATCCAGCCAAAATCCATAGTTTAAGTTCGATCATAACATAAAGTAATTTTGTTGTTGCTATTGTCGGTGTGGTTATGTATGTATGTACATACTGTCCTTGGGTTTTAAAAATGAGCCAATGATAATACTTCAAATTATTCTATTAGTTGAAGTGTTAAGCTTCAACCATTCTTAGCTCCCTTTTCGCAAATTTTATCTCCACTTACTATGCTGATAACCTAGCAAATTCTGATATGCTCAGTATATATGGCAGCTTCTTTTGTGCCATATGTGACAATGTGCACATAACGCAAGTATTTCACGAGTTATTCAGCTACAATGCATGGCATCATCTTCTTTCCCATTTTTTTATTGGAAATGAACGTTGCTGTGCTGAAGAATAATGGCGTTCTAAAGTGTATTATTTTTTTAAAGAACAAACTCTCGTCAAACGTCACAATTCAGCTTTAAAATTTAATGTTCTCGTATTGATTTAGAGATGAAGCTATTGATATTTTGTTAAATATGGGAACGATGATAAAATAACTGCCAAACTCTTCATTCTAATAATGAGTTTAATACTAATATAAAATTGCCCATTATAATTATACAAAATCAAAGATCAGTTACAACTCAAACGTGTCAATTGAATTGGAATGCCTATTTATACAATATATATTGATGATAACGTTACGCAACTAGAGGAAACTTCATTGGAAAAAGAATATCACAGCACGGACGCAGATAAATTATTAAGCATATTCCGTAAACATATGTTTACGCGATTAGAAATAGGCGCAAGCTAACGTGTTCGGGTAGAAGTGTTCGTTCAAATAAAAACCAAATAAGCAAAACTTTAACGGAATAAATTTATACCAAATACCGTTATCTTGTCATTGCTCCAAGTCGTCGCCTATTTCATTTGCATGCGTTGGCATTCCGCAATGTTGCAACTAAATAACGTATGAACGTTCGATACAAAGTTTGAGATTTCATTATACTCATCATTTCAAAACTTTTTAAACAGTATAACGGTGGTGGTCGTGTTGATTGTTCTGTCAAAAATATTGCTGACAAATTTATTAATGTTTCGATCATTCATTCCCAAAAAAGCAAATGTATGTGGTACGAGTGCTTTAGACTTCAAAAATTACATGATCTTATTGAACGAACGTAGAAACATGAGACACAAAAACATACCACCGACTAGTGTTGTAGTAGGTAAATACTTAAAGATAAGTATGACAGATTTATATAGGAGTAATGAAGGTTGTGAAAAACGAGTCCTATCTGCCTTTAGCCAACATTAAACTACTCAGGCGTATTCAATAAAGTGCTATTTTTATAATCGCGTATCTTATAATTATATTGCGTTTGGAGTACGCATACAGAACCGTATATCGTAGCGTTATAGGAACAGTCATTGACAACGTACGAAGAAGTTCAACCGTCCTTGTTAAGAGTCCGCGCTGTACACGGCATACGTAAGTTACGAGCTTCAGGATCGATCTTGGAATTTCTTTGTCTGGCAGTTCAGTTTTAAGCAATTAAAGAAATTCTTTCAGCAGCTAAACATTTATTTTGTTAGTCGATTCAATTATTTCTAATTTATTTATCCAACATCTTCTATTTGTATATTAATTGGAACGAATACTTGGTGATCAACCGGGGAAAATTGTTTCATTACGACCCATTTGGATTTATATGGAATCTGGGGATACGAATAGCTATAACGATGCCGAGAGCGATAATGAGTTAGAAACAAATCTCGATGTTATAGGATTATATGCTAGGAAGTGTAACTTATTGAGAAGTAAAGCTTTTACCCAGTTTGGCAAGTTTGATGGGCATACATGTATCTCTAATGAAGAAAATTAATGTTCATCTTTCCTGATGTATTTATAGAATTATTAGGATTTTCTCATGATATTGGAGAAACATACTTTATATCAGACTTTTTATTTTTTTTTAATGGTGAAATTTTCATCAATATTAATACTGTTAAGAGTTGCTGTTCTACATGCCTGTTGTGTTGCACTTTGTATGCACTAGAGAAGATGCAGAAGCCATCGAATGCACTGGGACCAGATTACACTCGAAATGCACTTCTTAAATTTTGGTCATGGCTACCATCGAAGTGTGACTAGGTGTGACCTTTTGTGGATAAAACTTTTTCCTCATTAAAATGCGGCTACTTTTTTTAATTTCTGTCCTGTGCTTATAAAGAAATGATTCCCATTAGAGTATTACCACTTTCAAGGTCACACAGCTATCATCTTCCAAGCTGATGGAAACGTCTTTTCTCTGCAATCCACTATCTAGACTGTTCTTTTGTCTCAGGGACGCAGTAGGCAAAAATTCCTTTACACTTACAAATCGATGCACACATTCTGATTGGTTTCGACTAAGCTGCTCCCACATCCATTTGAAAATGTGAAAAAACGCTGCACCCAACACGCGAATAATTTGCATATACATATCTTAATATTCATTCAACATATGACACCTGCGTTCTTTCGATTTCAATATGTTTATATTATCTGTTATCTTCCTATGCTTAATTCAACTTTCCAATACTTTTTGGTAAACATTTTCAATATTATTGGGGGTGGTTTCAGTTCTGATCGTTTGCAACACTCCCCAGCAGTTAAGTTGGTAGACTCAATTTAATTTCAGCTATCCATATTTTTACTCTGGCAAATGATGGAACACAGTCAACATAAACAATGGCCAACAAATAGTTTTACCAAAATTGAATTTTCAAGCTAAATAAACACTTTAACCTCAGGATTTGGTTGGTTGCATGCCAACAGATTCAAGAACTTTCTTCTCGCTATGCGGCCATTTTGTTGGTTTTTCGAAGAATTTTCAGCATTTAGAAAAATAAGGATATTGGAATACGGAGTGAGTACTAATTTCAGAGATATGCTACGCAGACAACAAATAAATGAAAGAGATATACCGAAAGGAGTGAAAGCCAAGGTGGTGAGGAAGGTTGTCAAATCAGTATTGACACATGGCTACGAGTTCTGGAATACCAGGGGAGATAAAGTAAAAGAACGGAAATGCGATTCCTGAAAAGAATTAAAGGACAAATGAGAGGAGACGAAATTGGAAATACTGTATAGACACAATTTTAAGCACTATTTTATTGTTTTTTAAATGAAAATAATACTTGTACGAAGGGTTAGACAGAAATTAAGTATTTCAGACGAGCTGGAAAACTTCGGGGAGACCTAGCTTTTATTCGGTGCAATGTGACAAGGACAGTCGGATTCTAGCAAGAGACCGAGCATCAGACAGATAAAACCAGGTTGGAGGGCATAGAAATTCATTAATTATTAAGAAAATCTAAATTCGATTTATTTATGTCAAAAGTAAACAATAATTGAGGCATCCCGATAGAAACACAGAAAATTAAGTAAACAAGAATTCACCATAGTAGTCATCGAGATAAATTTTTGTATCGGCCATGTTTTTAATTAATGTAAAATATTATGTTAAAATAGGTGTCTGAAAACATATAATTTAATAATGTCAGAAAATTCATTAGTGGAAGCTAACCGAAAAAATAATTAAATTAAGGAAAATTGGTTTTTTACTTTTGTTCAAGATATCAGTATCAAAATTGTTTTTCATTTTCGTCAATGGAAATCTTCGATTCGATATCATTTTTGAGAAAATTTGAATAACTGAGTCAGTATGTTTTTGGTCGTCAACGAGATAACTGGTTGTTGATTTTTTTTCTTCTAAAAGTATAGGTTAAGTTGAAGAGCTCTGCTGGACTTCGCCTGTATAATTTGTTTGTTTTCAACAATAAAGCCCGTTTATTCTTATTATTATTATTATTATTATTATTATTAAAATAACACACCTACTTTCTATATCCCCTTTTCTTGGACAAACATTCTACTCAAATCTCCAGTGTACGTAATGTGTAACGTGTACAATTCTGTAAGCGCGTCCTGTGACATATTTAATTGCAGTGTTTCTACTCTTCTGCAATGTTTTTTGGAAACTAATATTGGTTAAATTTGTAAATTTAGTTACTTCGGTTTAGGTTTAGGTACTTTTCGTTAATAGTATATACTTACTGTAAGATGTTAAATAGGTTGCGTAATTATTTTGGCTAGAAGCTTATATATTGCTATAGCTTATGTATTGATGTTTATATTTGTCCTTAATTTGGTCATACTGTTGGGCAATAAACTATTATTATTATTATAAAAGGACGCCAAAAATTGTTGTAGGAGTTGTATCTGAAAGTTTTTTTTGGGTTGAATTGATTTATTAATGATTACTCCATTTTCCAAAACCTAGAACTGGCCAATCTACACCTTGTATCAGGTTATTCCCATTTTCCAAGGCTGAAATTCCTAACAGAGGTTTATTTTCGGAAGTAAGGTTAGAATTTTCCTATTCATTAATTGTTGAATCTTTTGATCCATTCCAATATTTATTTTCACTAAATACCAATTTCAACTTCGATTCGAGACATTTAATTGAATAATTTGTATAATACTATTATAAAATATTCAAAAAGACGCTGAACCCGAAAATTTTAAGTTGACCTTGAAATAATTATTCAAACCAATAAGAGACGCTCGATAAAGTAGTTTTTTATAATTTAAAAATGGTTGTTATTACTATCGATAGAGGTCGTTACTAATAAGAAATGTCAAGTTAAATAATTTATTTGTTAGAAATTAAGTACATTTTTGATTAGTTACATGTTTTATGGAACAAAATTAAGTATTGGTGATTATATAAAACTAAATATTTTTTTATTGTTTCTATATAAATTATAATAAAATTGTTTATATTTTTGAGTTGTTTGTCTTATTGAAAGGTGATTTTTATGTTTGTTGATTTATTTCATTATACACCAGTGCTAAAACTCGTGAATACCGCTGAGAGAGAGCTCACCGGACTAAAATTTACTCTGAGAACTATTTTTTTTTTATTTCATTGTTTTTCATACGTGGAAAGCAATCTAAATATTTGTGGCACCAACAACGTGGGACCCAATATCTAGCTAATATGTATGGAGATCTCACCAGTCGAAAGAACAATACACTAAGAACAACTAAGATGGTATGACCACATATGCAGAATGGAAATAAACAAGATTGTAGCCTCAGGAGAACGTGGAAGATAGAGATAGTGTCGGAAGAGTGGACCAGAGGACTCACGCCAGACTGACCTACCCTCCAAGATATAAGGTTTTCTGATTAAGTAAATAAGTAGAATGAAGTTATTATGGCAAGGCTGATCTCGCTATCGATCAGATTTGTTTAAAGTGAATTAAAATTAAATAAAGTGATTTATTTTCACAAATCCTGTATGCTTCCCTGGTTGATCAAAATTTCAATATGATCGACAATTTACCACATCTCTAATAATGATAATACATATATCTTCTACCTTATACATTCCTATATCCCATCGCAAACTTCCTTAAACTGTAGTACTTATTACTAACCAGTACCAGAATCCAGCGTCAAACATCAATTTACATACCTGAAAAATATAATTACACTTAGCTTTCACACGTTAAACTGCATAGCCTACATTTAAATTATAGAAAGGTTATTTCCAATTAAACTTAACCGGGAATGTGTCCGATGACGGGTGAGAAATTAATTTTGATACCTAAAGACCTTTAGTGTCAAAAATATCATATACATGTATATTACCGTGCTGTTAATGTAATCTCCGAAATAATTGAGCTAACCTCCAAAGAAACCAATTACAACGAGATGAGCGGTTAATTTGTTAATGCCCTCTCTCGCTTACCCATCGAAACTTGCGCATTTGACAAGAGTATGAAAAATAGTTTCGCGCTCGCGGTCTACATTATAAAAACACGAAACATTAACTCAAAAACGAACGGTTTAAAGTATAGGTAGGTTGTGTATACACAGAAATGTAGCTTCCTTATTTGCTGTGCTCTTCGAGTGGAACTAATAAGTATTCATGCCATAAAAGTCATCAATACACAAGGCACACACATAAATTATGTACTCATGTTATACGCTCTAAAACATTCATATTTATATACATTAAGTAATATACAAACAAATATGTGAACCGTAACAATTGCATAAGGATAGCTAGTTACGGTGTAAACTTGACAAATGCTTATACTAACGAGGGATTTATAAAGTACAACTCCACAAATTGAATCTTCGGATTTACTTAGTCACGCCTTGCAATTATTAGATGTGTCAATAAGTAAAATGTAATCTCACGCAGCATACTCGTTCGTTTTATTATACCCATATTAATAATATACAAAAACAATTACAACACCACCGCTTAATATACATACTACGGAGATAACCATAATAATTATACAGGAATGATACATGCAGTACGTTAGCCTTGTTAACATTTTTCAACCGAGAGTTGAGATTCCAGAAATACGAAAAATCCGGTAAAGCAACGTAGTATTCTACCTCGTTTACGTTTAATATAATGCAAGTATGTTTAAAGATTAATGGTGCGAGAAGCATCTGGACGCATTTATTAACATTAAAAAATTAATGAACGTGATGAGATGCCAAGTTTTGTATGCTAACGCAGCTATGTTATGCTGTTGGATTATTATTTATTCCAATTAGCGTAATACTTCCTGCATGAGAAAAAATTATAACATCCTAAACTGCTCGCAGCCAATAATGGACGATAAATGATATCAGTCGAAAATTGCCCAATCAAATGAGATGTGAATGGATAATTTAGAAAGAGATGGAGTGTAAATTTACATAATTCGTAGTCACATTAGATCGGATTTAATTTGCAGGTAGGTTTGAGGTTCCGGAAATTCTTAGGCAATCGACCATTATATAAATAAATCTCTCTTTATTAATAGAAATCATTGGAATTTCGATTAAGTTGTCATCTTTTGTTCTTGAACCATTTGTACTAGATATTTAGATTAACGATATTATTAACTAGAGCTTATTACCAATAATAATATATTATTACTGTAATTTCATGGTTGAATTCAAGATCAATTATGCACCAAGTGAAGGGTAGCTGTATCTTCAAGGATAACTATTGTAATACTAAAACATACCAGTAAGATCTTTGTTGTGTCATCTGTGACAGATCATTATTATGCAATTACCGTCCCATCTCTATTTTGTCCAACTTTAGTAAGGTTTACGAAGAATTTCTTTACTCTAGAATTTATAATAATATTCGTCCTTATGTGTCCCCAAATCAACATGCTTTTATACGTGGACAATCAATTACTACTAATTTATGCACTGTTTCTCAAGTCTTGAGTGGAGTTCTAGATGAAGGTTATTTGATGATATTCTCTTTCAGGGTTTGTCATCTTAGGTTTTTCTCAAATTAGTCTTTGTTGTAGTTATTTCTATTAATACTTACTATTATTATCAAAATTATTATTAGTTGAATATTAATTCCTTGTCATTTACTGCCTTTGCTGGTAATAACGTACCTATTATAAAGGTTAGATATATTTTATAATTATATTTATCTTATTATATCATGTAATGTCCTTGTATTGGGTTCTCCTATGGAATATTATCTCACATTATTTAACTTTAATTTGACAAACTTTTGAATAAACCTTTCCTTTTTCTAGTGATTTATTAATAATGACCGTCATTGTGAATAATAAATTGGCAGTTGTTAGAGAATAAGTTTAAGACATAAAAACTGTAGCATATATAGTTTGCCACAATAGTATGATTTCCTCAATAAAGGGTGTGTATAACTGCTACAGTCGTTCAGCAATTCAGAAATTTGTCCTAAAAGACTGCTGTTTCTAAAGCACGTAACAATCTGCATGTAGAACCTACAACTTATCCTGCAAAAAGTTGCAATTATTTGGAAAATTTAAACAAATTGTTTTTGTTTTGAACAAAGTTTATAGAGGTAGGATGTGTTAGGAGTAGTGACAAGAAAGTCCTATTATTTGGCCAAAGAGAGGCCCATTGCTTTTGAATATACATCTACATACATACATACAAAAATTGCAGGGAATCACTTATTACGTTTGTAGCAACTACCTGTTGTTGGTCTGGTGTAATCCACTAGTCCACAGTGTTCTATACGTTCTAAATAGAGCGATACCCCTTCCATGTGTTGTCAGAACAGAGTGGTGAAAATTATTACATTTGTTCTTTCTGCTATGAGACAATGATGAATTTAGTTAATGCCCCTGATTAATTCTGCACATTACCACATATCAAACTCAATAGGAAGAACAAGATAAGCTTCATAACAGATGGTAATGAAAGTAAGCTGCCCTTGTGAAATAGTTTGACCTGCTATAGAAACTAATTAAAATATATTGGTGTTATCCGAAGCAGCAAGTATTTTTTTTTTAAACAAAACCAAGAATATCATCAGTTCAACCCCTCTATAATGCCAAAAACAAATATTTCTTTATAGAAATAGAAGGGATGAAGGCAAAACTCGGTATTCTAAGCTCTGTTGGTTGAGATTTTCCGGTAGCATACCTCATTACTGGCTAATTGATTAAAAACTGATATACAGGGTTTTCCACGGTAGCCGTTCGTCAGAAGTTTCCGAGATTAGAAAAAACCTAGAACTCTGAATTTTTGGAACCCGGGGCTATTCAAGATTCTCTTTTATTTTACCACTTCCCGTTATACCGGAAGTCGCCATAAACTTTCTTATTTCAAATAGAACACGCCGTATATTATTTCATTTTTAAATTCCTGAGAAAATTTTATAATGAGTTCTATCTAACCAACCAAAATGGTGGTCACATAGAACAATTATTGTAATTATTTCGTTTATTTTGTTTTTTTTCTTGTCATTATGTTCCTAATTTTTTTATGTTTTTCATTTGTTACTACGTTTCAAATTTTCTTATGTTCTTGTTTTGTTTCCATTTTCTAATTAAAATGACCTACCGTTTCAGTCATGTTCATTTTGTTTCGAAACACATACGATGTTTCAGTTTCTGTCAAACATCACATTAAAACAGAAAATATTGACATAACAAGAAAACCGTTGGAAATAGGTATAGGGAAAGTCCTAAAGAATCGATGCAGAATTAAATTCTGCATGTAATCATCAAATAATATACAGGGTGTTCCATTTGAAAAAAAGAACAAAGAAAAGAAGATTTTATAATTGGTCATGCAGTTCTGGACATCCTGTATGCGACAAATCAATTGTCAATGTGGATTTCCAAAGTGTCATTCTTGTGCTTCCATCTACCCTAGAAGTGTTTAATACCCGTCAAAAATGGGCAAAAGATACTGTGTTGCAAATAACGCCCCACCTTTCAAAATTTTCAAAAAAATCAAGATATCTACGTAGCAGTTGAAAATAGGTATAGGGAAACCTGATAGAACTCATCATAAAATTTTCTTAGGAATTTAAAAATGAAATAATATACAGATTATTTCATTTTCAAAATAAGAAAGTTTATGGCGACTTCCGGTATAATGGGAAGTGGTACGACTCTGAAAATATTTTAAAATAAAAGAGAATCTTGAATAGCCCTGGATTCCAAAAATTCAGAGTTCTAGGATTTTTCTAACCTCGGAAATTTCTAACGAACGGCTACCGCGGAAAACCCTGTATCTTTATATATTTTGAAAATTAAATTTTTGATCATTTTACCTAAAATAGGGATCTAATTGTAAGTTAGATCCACCTTGTACAACATAGTCGAAGAAATTAAGTTTTTCAAATGCAGATTGTTTTCAATCACTGTTTAAATGTTAATAAAATAAATATAGATATTTTAAATGCATCCTGCAGTTTTAAAGACATAATTAGATGAAAATGCAAAAAGCAAGATAATAGTTACTTAATTTCGGTTTTGCAATGTATGTAAATAAGTATTATTGGAAATAAAGAATCCGTATTTCATTTGTTTCAAAAGCATTTGTAGTCAAACATTTTCGCTGAAGT
This sequence comes from Popillia japonica, assembly GCA_004785975.1. Lineage (NCBI taxonomy): Eukaryota > Metazoa > Arthropoda > Insecta > Coleoptera > Scarabaeidae > Popillia > Popillia japonica. The sequence goes on from SMLS01075437.1 coordinate 34,006, forward strand.
TTGAAGAGGCGACAGTACATTATGTACAAAATACAACTCTGATTAAAGGTACTATTATTACTACCTACAAAGACGTTTGTTTAATCTTGCATACTTGCCAACTGTCAAGCAGACCATTGCAAAAAACCTCCAATTGGCACGTGCCTCTGTCAGCTAACGCTATTGATCGTCCAATATATTTTTTTTGAAAAAATCGATCGTCTTTTTTTAATCATTTGGTGGAAGCAACAAACAACTATGATGCGCATCTAATTTGTTGGATATAGTTTATGCATGATCATAAAAATCATGAAAATATAAAGGGAAATAATTTTTGGAAAAAAAACTCATTAGACTTCGAATCGTGTTGTGATCAGTAAAGCAATTCTTCGTCTCAGTTGGACAGACTGCTTTTTTCCACAAACAAACACTAGAATCGGAAAACATGTAGGTACCCTTCCCTTTATAAGATCCTTGAGGAAGCAAACTTTGTGGAAGTCGGTCACTTATTTCCGAATTTTTGGACTAATGTATGTTCATATGGGGACAGTGCATGTTTTATCTGCTATTTCTGAATATATCCTGAAAAAATGATATAAACTTAGGAATGAACTTCACGCTTACCTCGGTCAAAAGAAACAATACAGTTCCAAGATAATCGTAGTCAGTAACTTAACATTTTTCTATAGCACCCTCGATAAATTTATCGCTACAAGATGAGACCAACATTTTGCCAACGTCCAAAATATCTACTTTTAAAAGAAAACCACTGCCAAGATAGTTAAGAACAACATTTAGATGATAAACATATATTCCTTGTTCTTCGCCAACTTTTAGAACGCAATTATTTGCGTTTGGTTATTTAACTAAATTCATTAAAGAAAATACTCTAATACTCTACCTCTACTACTCACCTAATCAATACTGAAGCAAAGAAAATTCCAGTCACATGCAACTGAAGCTTAAGAGCAATTGTATCGAAATTTATCATCATACTTAAGGGAGACAGAACTTTCAGAATTGGCGACCATCAAAACCCAAACGAAAGAAGATGCACTAAAGGGACATGATGAAGATACACTAAGCTCGTCCCTTTTATTGATTTTATTGCAGGAATATTGAATGTGCAACGTGGTAAGACTTTTTCATTCATAGGTGTGTTCAATATGAAGTAGTTATTGCTGATAATCCACCAATAAAACTACATTCACGGTATTGTTTTTTTTTCTCAGAGTAATCAGTGCAGTTAGGGATAATTTTTGGATTTTTGCTAGAGAAAATTTTTAAGTTGCTGCGTGTAGGTACTCATTAACATAGAACAATCTGAATATTGTAAATGTCAAATATTTCTAAAGCAAATCGTCACAGGTTGAGTAAACGTAAAAGAATTTTACCAAATGATTACAGATTATCAATCACATTATGCAGAAAAATGCACAGTGGGATATTGCGTTGAATTACTATTTCTAAATATGCAATTTACATCAAAAAGTGATTTAGAATATATGTATGTATAAATCTTTATAAGGCAAAATTTATTATAGGCAATTATTAACAAATTATGTGATAATACATTTGTTCTTTATTTACTGCTGAGATATTCACAAAAAATTTGCAAATTGGATACCTTACTGTTTACTAAATTATTAAAAGTCATGGGAATTTATTCGTTTACCAATTTTATGTGTGAGAAACAATTTAATTGACGGAATATAAAATTAATTACGGTATTTTATGCATCCTAACTGTATCATTTGGAGAAGACATTACTCAGAATGATGCTTACCTAATCTAAGGACAAGCTGTAAAATCAACGTCATACCCATAATTTATTCCATATACAGATTCTTTCACTTCGTCTATCGACACATTACACGTTTCTATTTTCGTCTTTTTTCAATTAGCCGTTTATGAGAATATAATTACGTGAAAAATAAATTGCATACGTGCAAATGCGTTTCATGTCGTTATTCAAGTAACAGTTAGTACATCGGCCATAAATATAACTGAAGAGGCGCTCATCTTCTAATGCCTCCCGTATTGAAAATAAAAACTTATTTACGATACTGAGGTCACCAGGCCGCAAGGTTAGAGTTCACCTTGCGACCTAAATTCTAAACCACCGTTAAGGCAGGAAAAATCTTCGATGGTCTTATATTCTAAAATTAGCATCTTCAACCTGTTCAAATCCGTGTAGTTCTCATAAAATATTCAAATGCTCGTGTCTACGTACATACGGGTCTGTACGACGTAGATGATAATGATCTTTCCATTATGAATACAACTTCATTTCAATCTATTAAATTAAGTGATTCGTTAATCGCTAATCCGGCGTATGTACTACATGTAGTTAGATATGTTATGTTGGTTTTTTATTTTCTATTGGTCGATTTGTGGATTAACGATGTCGTGTTAGAAAGTCGAGCTGCTAGCGCAAATTTTAATTTTGTTTTGGACGTTTAATGAATCTCCGAATCGTCCTTCTTAGAAAAACCGTTCATATTAACGCTTAATTAAATAATTTGTATGTTTTTGATTACGAACAAATTCTCTGTTCATTCCAATGATATATGACTTCAAAAGTGAAGGGTAATTGAGCTTAATTTACAAAAAGTTAAATGGTAAAGCGTATACTTCGAATGGTTTAAATGTAAGAACGAATTATGGTATATACAGGGTGTTGAAAATGTATGGCTACTCACATTAAGGAATACTAAACAAAAATAAAAGAATTCGTCCCAATAATTGCATTCTATCAATGTCCCTCAAAATTGGATGAAGATAACCATCAAAATCCACTGAAAATAGTCCCTGACATAATTCACACATCGATCACATTGATCGGAACACCGTTTCACACGCCTATGAGTTTATTAACATTGTTTTCCACCACGAAGACATCTCGATTTGGTTTCGGTATGCTTCTTGAATTAATTAGTTAAAAGATCGCGGGAAGGATCATCAGGAATTAGTGGTACGTGAAAAAATGCCATTAATTCGTCTCTCTCTTGCGTTCACTCAAATGCGTCATATTTCCTGTAAACTTTCATTCCCTTTGCCGACGTTTCAACGGCGATCGGAAAGGAGTAACGCATTACGTGTTGCATGAGATGTTAGATATGTTGAGTTGAAGAAATATGTGTATGTAGTACTGTACACATGTATGTAAGTAGATTAGCGAACCGATGGCGATATTTGTACGTTTACCTACGTTCCATGGTCATTATTAAATTCCCTGCCCAGATGTCTGCAGTTGGTAGATATTAAATTGTCAGTTATTTAAAGTATTTGCTACACAAGTATTGAGCATTAGTATTTCTTCGCCTCGTAATTAAATATGAACGATATAGAAATAATGAGAGCAGTTGAACACATGTAATCTGTATCATTTTCTATATATACCAGTAGACTAATGCGCTAAATTTACGTTTTTCTTTATTAAGCGAAATACAAATAAGTAGTACATACATAAGTTGTTTTCTTATATCAAAACATGCAGTTAGAATACATATGTATGTTTCTAGATATATGTATGTATGTGTATGTCAGCGCATATCAACCACACCCCACAGGTATGTAAAAGGAAAACAACAAGTATAAGTATAAGTGAATTTAGAAAATCAGGTGTATGTACAATGTAGGACAACTTAAAGTGAACATTTTATTTTAGAAGTGTGTGACGCAACGGAGTAACACACAAATCAGATGAAACATTCAGTCATTCTAAAGCAATTTTCTTTCAAATTGATTTTTAAAATGTAGTCAATTGACTCCATTTTTTTAGGATGGAGTGTGTAAAGATTTATCGTGCGGTACAATCTGGACGGTTCTGAGACCTCGATTTGTGACTTTTTGACGTCAAAATCGTTATAGCTAGATAGCCGATAGAATTACGAATGGTTAGCTACGAATATGGCGGTCTTTAGAGCATAACTAAAACTAATAGGTCAACAGTATTCGCAGTGAGGAATGTTGTAACAAAGCCATGAACACACATTTCCCATTTTCACATAATTTACACAGCAAGAGCTACAGAGTAGTCTAAATATACCTACCTCCAAATAATATAAATTTCAGAAATATAATTTAAAATTTAACAAAGACAAAACTACCACAAAAAAGTTTTTTTAATATAGGTCTGATCTGTTTAAGCTATACTAAAACATTTATTATTTTTGTGTAGCCTATAACCTTCAATTTATTGCCAATTTATTCTTTAATATTTACTTTTAAAGTCTGGTATCAATAGTTTTGTATTGGTTAAAGACATAAAGGGTCGAACTAGTTTTATAAATTTTTAAAATTTTCTAATTTCTGTCCCCACTTCAAACTCTGGAAAATACAATCTTCAAGATTAATTATTGGAAAGATGAAGCCAAAGTTTTGTAATAACTACTCCATGAGTTTGGTTGTGTTCCAAAATTTTTTGATTCATACTTCTTTGAAAACCAGAAGGTAAACTGTAAATCAATCTGGGGAATGTTAGCTACTTCAGAAGAAAACACTTCACTATCTAGTGTTTTGGGGGAAAACCTATATTCTTCAAAACTTCTCGGCACATAGCTAGCAACGATACGGGCAGAACATTCTTGTGAAGTAGCTACTCTCTCCTGTCCCAGCACTGCTTTGTCAAACAGAATATCTAAATTCCCTATGTGTTTTTGTCTCACACCCCGCTGATATCATCCCACAAACTTTTAGATAGGGTTTAGGTGCGTATTTTACAAGACGCAGGTAAAAATTTTTGGCCTGCATTTTGGGTTAACCAAGGGGCTACGTGCTTATAATCGTTGTCGTGTTCAAATTCTACTCTGAACAACGCAACATTACGATTTCTAAGATATTAGTTGGGCGGTAGTTCCTTGAATACGATAAATTGAACCAAATCCGTGCCAGAAAAAGTAACCCCAAAATATTATGGAACCTATATATAGGATCAAATTTCTTGCATGGTGGACAACAGACATATTGGCTTCCATTAGATCCTAAACGATTTATTTCTCTTTCATTAGACCAGAACACATGTTTCCACTGGTTACTGGTCTATTCTGAATGCATTGAAGCAAATTGTATTGATGCTTTTCCATTACGTTTGTTGAACAAAGATTTCGTGCGCGCCACTCTTCCAAATCATTGTGTTTCATAGGCCAGTGGCACTTGCTCAAAATATTTCTTTTTTTATTGCCTCAAATCCCAATCAAAGATATTCCTTCATTATAATTCTTGGGTCTGTCTTACCAATTGGTTTTCTGCGTCTCTGTTTTCGATTTAAGTTTTCCACAGTGTTGTACAAATAACTTATAGCGCTTAATAACATGAAATACAGTTGTTTTTGAAAACTGCAAACCCTCTGCATTTTTCTATATGATTATTCTCTGTCGTATAATTTAGTGATACATTTTCTCATTGTACCCTCACCACTTTTGTTTTTTTTCCCATACTTATTTCCTAATTAGCGTAATAATTATGGATATATCGTAATAAATGTGGACACCAACAACACTAAGCCACAACTATTGTATAACTACATCGTTCTTGGGTCTGGGAATAAAAAACAGCTGCATTGCACGTGTTTTAAAGAGCAAATACAGATAAAAACTGAACCAGTAATTGGTGTTTTTATGCCGTTCTTCATTATATTGCCAACCATTGTATGTGCCTTTGAAGAATCTCAAACTAAGTAAATCTAAGTCGACTTCTCATGTAGTGTAGCAATATCTCAATTCTTCGTTTCGTCCAAATCCTTACTATATGTTTCTTGTAATTTTCACATAAGTACGTATTTCATTTTCGCCATCATCGAAGATTTTGAGAATAATCCTCACCATCCAAACTAAAATTATGAAATATTCTACACTCTTAACAATAATACTTATCTCTTACAAAATGTCGAACATTGTAGGATTTAACAAACAGTCCTCAGAACAAACCATTTTTTAGAAAGAATGGCTCTATCACAAAGACACAAATCGTCTAAAGAACTCAGCAGAGAGCTTTGGACTCAAGACGGCTTTCCCTATCTGACAGTGTTGCTTAAGATTGATCCACGGTGACTTTTTCCGATTAATCCAATTTAGAGATGTAAGTTGTGGTTGTCTATTACAATATAAGCTTTGTGGGCAACCTGAAGCATAGTATCTTCGTGGAAAACGTGGAAAATCATTTCCAGCTAAATGTATGTATTATAGCTACTATCAGATACGGTGAACACTTTGTCTGCGAGGGATATACGAATAGCGGTCGGTATATTCTGCCAACATCGTGGTTGGAAGAATATTCGAGTCATCTACACTATAGTTTTTTGAAGATGACCATCTACTTCCAGTAAGCAATAGTTTCCTGAAAATTACGTACAATTGCTTGATTGGCCTGCACAGTCTACGGACTTGTCACCCATAGACTATCTATGCTATATTTAGCATATTTAGTTGAAGTCTGCATTCTGAGGTCTTTTCGTGTTCATGACAAATGCAAGATGATATACTTAGGAACTGGCGGTGGAGTCAAAAAATGTTAATTCATTCAATAAAATACTCTTTAGAATACATTTGGACGAATTCTTACTTGGAACGAATTCTTCTTAATTATTACCATAAAACTTAGCGTGCCTAACACAATTGCACCTATGTATATACATTATATATATACTTATGTATGCATATTTCTGAGTTACGGAATTACTCTTGACAAAAGGCTCCTACTCCATCCCACTCAGACAAATCAAAAATAGGAAGAGGTTTAGCTTATGATTTATTTTCATCATACTTGACACACAGGTATTCCAACGTAAGCATTAAGGGTGAAGTTGCTAACATGATTACAATTAGGGAGTCTTCGTTGACGAAAATCTCTCGCGGTGTTCCGCAGGGATCAATTTTGGGGCCGTCGTTGTTTTTGGTATATGTGAATGATCTCTGCTCTCATTTTGACTGCTTTTCACTGTTCCAGTATGCTGATGATACGAGTTGCATTGTATCTGGAGCATCGATACCGCAAACGTCGGTGCTGTGTAGTAATGTCCTGAGCAGCATGACTGAGTGGTCTTCCTTGAATGGGCTTGTCTTGAACGGGGCTAAAACAGGTCTACTACATTTTGTTCCAAGTACTTATAAGACTTCATCAAGCCTTTAAATTCGTTTTAACGGTAGAAGTATACCTGAGAGTGACTGCGTAAACTTTCTAAGTTTGTGTGTTGATCGGCGGTTTAAGTTCGAGCAGCACTGTGAAGCGGTAGTGTCAGTTTGCAGTCAATAAAATTATTCTATTATGCGTATGTTGAATCCAGACTGCGGTATGTTGTTTTTTTCTGGGGCGGCACCCCATTTGCAAAGAAATTATTTACACTGCAGAAAAAGATTATTAGAGTTATGATGCGAGTGACATCTACAGACTCATGTGGCCCTTTGTTTGGGATCCTCGGTATTTTTCCGTTGGCTGGTGTCTTTATTCACGAAGTTCTGATGTCTTATAAAGCCAATGAAAGCATATTTGTAAGAAACTGTGACGTATCTAGCGACATGACGACGAGGGGCTGCCATACTCTAAGTATTCCTTCACATAGAACTACATTTTATGAGTCCAGTCCTATGTATCAGGCCATTATAATGCTATAACCGATTACCTGATTACATAAAATCCATAGATAGTAAAAATCAGTTTAAATATGAGGTTAAGAACTATTTATTGGCGCATACTTACTACACTGTGGGCGAGTACCTTGAGCAGTAGTAATTGATTTATTGTTATTTTTTATATATTTTAGCGTTTTACCCAATGTGTGTTTTGTGTAATTTTTTCTATGTACCTGTGTATTTTTAGTATGAATACCTATGTTACTCTGTTTGTTTTATCTTGTAACTTTCTTTGCTACAGACAATGTCAATATTCATGGCAATAAAATTTATTATTATTATTATTATTAAATCATTCAGATGACAGCACTAAGCTTGTAATGGGGAAAAACTCTTCAAGGAATAGACCCCATTCCGTGATGTCCGTTTTCACAGAAGGAAAACCACAGACGTATAAGTAGAATACTAAAGGACTAGGATTAAGTAAATGATAAATTTTCTATAAAGAAACATTTCAGGCATTCAATAAGCAGTGTAGCAATAGGATTTCCTACATAATTAATTAGAAAACAATCAATCCGATATTTTAAACTGTATGCATTTGCAACCCAATGTAAGAATTAAACATCTCTTTTGTGATAGTTAGATCTTATTTTGACAAAAACTAAACGTTTGCATCTAACTGTATATAACAACGGACTGAAAAAGATAGTCTAAAGCTAACATCATAAAGATTATGACATTCAATTTTCGTTAACTCCCGAGTCGTTTCCCGTTACTACCTGGAACCAACCGAGTTCTATATTGAATATAAAAACCGCAAAAGAACCACCGTTGTTTCATTTTTTCTTAATCATAATTTCGTAACGTATTTACAAGCTGAAAAGGAACTGACAGGAATATACATATTTACTTCCAACATTAAAGTCGTAAAAAGAAACTCTTTCATGCCGTACGAAGTAATTAATAAGAAGGATTGGGTATAAGATACTCATTCAATCTGACAGTTATACCAGAGATGTAAAACCTTAATTGTTCTTAAATGGCGAATCGGAATTACGTTCTCATCTAAACGAGGATAATAAGTGGAGAAATAATAGAAAGGCAAGAACGTTATCTCTCAGGGTCTATTTCCCATTAAGCAGGCTAATTTAAAAGTATAAGTACAGATGGCGCCCGATCGGTGAAATCGCTATCTGTGTGCGTGAATCAGCTTCGTTTCGCGCTACGATAGGCTGATGTCGTACTACAGTATTAAATATTAAATTAGTTCCAGTGGTTTTTGTTCGACGCGTTGTGTGAGGTTAATAATGCAGAATTGGAACTGTTTATGAAACGCATTTTAAATATTAAGTATTTCTTCGCGTTGTTGAACCTTTTATAAAAGTACGAGTATCTTCGTCTTTTTTTCTCGTTGTATTTTTCGCTAGATTCAAACTTTTTGTTCTGTAATAACAGTTTAGAACGCTGTTATTAAACAAAGTAACAAATAGACCATGTTTAATAAGTATGAGACAACTTTATATCCGTAACTTGAACGGATATGGATATGTATGTATTTGGCACAGGCCTCTGTCAATCTGTTCCCCTCACCAATCTGGTGATGGGCTTCATCAAATATGTACATACTAAATAAAGACGAAGAGAGAAGCTAACTTAACCTCGAATGAGCTTCAAAATAACTGTACAATACTTTAGTCACCTCACAGAGTTTCAAAGTAAAAGAGTTGGGTTGAAGCATACTGTGGTTAGCTCACAGCGTGGGTCTAGGGTTCATTAAATATTTAGAAAAAGCCAGTTCGGAGAGGAGAGCTAACTTAACCTCGATAGAGCTTCACAATAAAATAGTTAGGTTGTACCATACTTTGATCACCTCACAGCCTGACCCTGGGATTCACTAAATATTAATAAAAAAGCTTTTCGGAGTGGGAAGGTAACTTAACCTCAATAGGGCTTCAAAATAATAATATGTAATAGTAATAACCCATGCCTTTACATCCACCAACAGCTTGCGCAAATCACAGGGGACATCGGCTGGCCATGAGTTATTATGCGGCTGTAGATCTTTGCCGTGGAATTCGGGAAATTGCAGAAAACCAAATTCAGAAGAGTTCGAACCCAGCACCTTCAGATTGTGAAGTGAACACACTAGGCTCTGCACTACACGGCCGATAATTAGACAATTAAGTTGCATCAGGCTTTAGTTACCTCACAGCTTGGCGCAGGGTTTTACTAGATATAAAAAAAAGCTTTTTGCAGAGGGAAGCTAACTTAACCGCAATGGAGCTTAAAAATATGAGAGTTAAGTTGTACCAAATTTTTGAGAATTTGTACTCCTTTTTAGCCACCATACTTCCACCATCCTCCAATACATGATCTTTGCAGCTGAAAAATGAGGCAACTAGATTCTACACCAATATATTTATTAATTGTATTTGCATGCTTCAAAACTCGGAAAACTTTGTAACAGCTATTTCAGCAGAATTTGTTGAGTCATTGACATAATCTGGGAAAGCAACATTTATCTAAAATAGTTAATTATCTCCTTGTGGGATTGGTCGAAACAAATTTTTTAAAGTTAATTTAGAATTATGGAAAATTTTAATTAACAAATTAACAATGAAAGATACAAACTTCAACGATGATCTTGAGATAACGGAATACATATTTCTAAAACACTGCATCAAATCAAAACAGATTTGTTATAATGTGGGGGGCTCATGGTGCCGATGGAGAACATCGATATATCATATGATACTGTTAATCTTTACTCACAACGTTTTCCCGACAAGATGCTATAGCGTGCTTCTTTTTACGGAGTCGTTCAACAGTTTTCTAGCGAAGGAACTGTACAACCAAGAAAACATAATCGCCGAAAAAACAGTTGCTGGACAAAATAATGAAATCGCAATATTAGTTGCAGTAGCTAATAATCCGCACATTAGTACTCGAGAAATAGCTCACGGATGAGGAATTTCTCAGTCCACTATCTGCCAAATATTGAAGCGTAGGAAATAGCATCCATTTAAAGTTTCCATGCATGAAGAACTTTATGGCGATGATTTTCAAAATTCAGTGAGATTTTGTCAATGGGCGCTTCAACGGATACAAGATAATCCCAACTTTTTTGCTCGAGTATTATTTTCTGACGAAGCGACATTCGCAACTGGAGTATCGAAAATCCCTATTGGTTGCGCCAAGTTGAACATCATCATCCTTGGAACGTAAATGTTTGGAGTGGAATAATTGGAAATAAGCTTATTTGGCCCATATTTTGTGGATGGATACTTAAATGGTGAAAAGTATCGAAACATGCTGCAAAACGAACTACCAATCTTATTTGAACCTCCTTCCCTTGGACGTACGACAAACAATGTGGTTCCAAAATGACGGTTGTCCAGCACATTATTCAAGAATAGCACGAGAAGTATTAGATCGAACCTATAATCGTCAATGGATCGGAAGAAGTGGTTGACTGTCTTGGTCTGCAAGATCGCCAAATCTTACTTCCCCTGACTTCTTTTTGTGGGGTCACTTAAAGTCTAAAATTTATTTATTTATTTATTTTATCATTCCAATTGCGAATAAATAAATGTATCGAAGTGGAAGGGCACATTTTCGAACACATTTTCTGAAATTGGTATGATAAAGTAGGTCAAGTTCTTCATGTTGAATGATTTTTTTAATGTAAGGTGGGGGATCGAGTTCGGCGACAAATCTTATTAAGATCTTTTTTTGATTTGATGCAGTGTTTGGAAGATATTCCGTTGTCTCAAGATAAAAAAACTCACCCAGTATAACGATATTTTGTGACTGGTGAAGTCACAAAATATTGTTATACTTTATGGCCAAGAAAAGCGTTTCTCGTTGTACTAGCAAAGTACTGGGTTATAGACTTACCAACATTTACCGCTCTTTACAATCAAACAGGAAAAAAGTCCATAAGTACTAAGAAACCTTATATACGCAGCATCCTAAAAAGGTCCCGCAAAGGCACTAACGCAAGAATAACAGCTTGGAAGCCACTGTAGTTCTACTCAGCACAGATCAAAAAAAAAATAGTTAAATTAACAAGATGTTGATAATTGAGGACACCCATCCCTAATAAGTAATACTTTCTATATTGTTTCTTCTATTTGACTAATACCGGATACTCAGAAGATAAGAAATAGTTTCAATTCAATTTTTTTTTTATAATTTTTTCAAGAATTTTCTAAAACATTTTTCTCTTATTTATTTAATTATTAAGGTAATACTTTCTGGCTAGGTTTTGTGGTCAAAACCATACATATGTTGCTTGAAGCTAAAACAATCTTATAATGGCTATGACAAACAAGCTTTTAAATTACCAAACAACAACTTAAGGCGCAAAACAGTAAAAAAAATATAATTATTAAGATTGTTAACACCGTTTGGAATTTTATCATTTCTGAAAGTTTAATGAAATCTAATAAAGGTGAATATAGGTAGGTAAGATAATATCAATAATTATCCGTATTCACTTACACTTAAACTTATCTACTTAATTAATATAATTTAACCGAGACCGATATAATCAACCCACCAAATTAACGTAAAAGCTTCAATTCTAGGAAGTCGTACATTACAATTACGTTTTCAGAGTTTAATATCATCGGATTTGAAGAGGCGATATTCTAGGAATCTAAACATTTCAAATGGGCTCCTCGTTTTCCATTTAATCTAATTTCACGGTATCCACGACTCCTCATCTATAAGCAAATACAATAAAGTAAGCGGAAAGATGAGTCCCATGTAGATGAATGTAATTAATTAGCGCATTGTTGGTTCCGCTCTGGCAATTATTATGCGCTAACATTCTCTTTAATTAAGCGTGTGCTTGTTTCCGCATCGCCATATCCCACCGACGGAACAGATTCCACCGTTGGCACCAATTTTGTTTTATTAGCCCAGTTATGATTTAAGTTTATAAACAGTTGTTAAAATGTTGCTTCTTCCTTAAATTTAAATGGTTAGAAAAATATTTTTATTGCTGTTTCGAAGCAATTGTATAAACAGGTTGAAATATGTTACAAAGATCCAATTACTAGTTTCCTGTGTTATAATTTTTTTTAGTTAAGATGATGGTATAATACCTGAAGTTATGGAGACTAGAAATTGTGTTTGTGCGTTATAATTATTAATAAAGCCAAATTCTAGTTTTAATTACATCCACTTAATACACAGGATATACGTATTTCTTTTTAATTCACATTAACTAACTCCAGAGCACCGACAATGTACAGTTTTGCCAACTCAGTTTTTAAATATTTATTCATTGTTGTTTAGCAATAAACTTTGCAGCAATTTAAACTAATAAATGCACTACATTTATGAGTATCTGCATCTATCACATATAGTGAGAGCAACAAAATGTCTCCAAAGTGAGAAATTATGCCAACATTGCAGCAGCCTCTCGATGTCTGCAAATTGTATAAGGTAACTACAATACCAGGCTACTGGTTGAATTATACAGAGCGTTGGACTGACTTATATAATATAGATGGTTTCATGAACTGATTTCGAAAGCCACTTAGCTAATTGAAGGTTAGTTTAGAAGGAAATCTGCGCGGTTGGAAACTGGGTTCAATACCAGTTCAAGCAATAACAGTTCAAAGCCGTATAAGGTAAGGTACGATGACAAACAAGTAAAAAGACTCGTTAAATTAGTTATTAAACATCTAACGTTCCATATAGAGTGAGTTGCCAAATAGAATCCTAAAAAGTCAGTATTGAGAAGGGGTACGCCAAAATCAATGTGGGAGGACCAAGTTATGCAGAACATCAAAAGCATGGGAATTTTGGGATGGAGAATACAAATGAGGAATAGGAGACAATGGAGAAGAATCTGCGAGAAAGCAAGGAAAAATGAGAACCTATAAAATGGAAAACGAAGGGGATGGAGGAGGGATGGACCACCATCACCTCTGACCAAACGTCTGAAGAGCTCCTTGATTCGTATATTTGCTATAAATGTCTCCAATATCGCCAAAGCTTCAAAATCTTAGTGTTCATTTTGGACGTCACACGTTCGTGAGTCGTCAGACAATCTGTTCGACACATTCATCTCCTTTTGGGTGGATGTGACTTCTCCAAGCTTGTTTCATTGTCTCGAATCCCAGTGCTTGTGGCATAGAGTATGACTAAATATTTTGTCTCATAATAATCTTGTTTGCCAATAATATCTACCAATAAGATGACAACCATACAACCATAATAAATTATAGTTTAACTTAGTCCACAAGCTACCATCCAAATTATCTTTCAACAATCTCGGAAGCGGTTGGGCTGAGCAAAGCCAAGGAGGAAGATGTTTAGGACTATAGAGGCCATTCATCAATGAAGATCAAGATCTATCTTGATCTTCATTCCCACTTTTCCATTGACCTTGACGAATGTGCAGCATATACTACGAATTTGACAACTTTTAAGTACCTAGCATAACGATTCACCGTGTACTTTTCATGGTGAAATCAAAACTGGTAATGCTAGAGAATTAACATAAACTGTCAAATACTACAAAATTATAGATATTATAATCTGCGAAAAAAAACGATGAAAGAACACAATTATACAACATAATTTACTTGTTTTCCTGTTAGCACATATTCTGCTTGAAACACAGTATTGATATTCCAGTATTAATACAAATGTTGATATTAATAGAAATTTAATGACACATCTTCGCTTGTTCTCGTTAGGAACTGTTTCGAAGCAGAATCTCAACATTTCTAGATAAGCAGGCTGTAACTACCCAGTTAACATATCACTTCCATTCCATCCTCCATTCTGCAGCACGGTAACGACTTTCACCATTATTTTTTTTAAGTAAAGCACACTTACACACACACACACGCACGCTTAGTTTAGAGTGCACGATCGTGTCTTGCCCGTTCGAAAAACGAGCGTGGAGGAGTTGAAGTGGCGCAGATGACGTGAATCGAACTGATTTATTAATAATTGTTTTGAATTATTTCGCAATGTTCGTTGTTTTCTAGGTTCTAATTAGATTTAATTAATGGTTACGTTGGTAGTACGGTGCAGTTAAGTTGCCGAGTTTATGTTGTTAGAGCAGGTTGTAGTGCAAGTTAATTAAATGCTTTTCTACGGTTAAATAATCAGTTGAAGACCAGTAAGTTGTGTGTGCGTTTGTGTATGTATGCCCCGTCCGTGTAACATAAAAGCGACTGCTGACTATTCAATAGTCACAAGAAAGTAATTGTACTCATGTTTTTCAATGTCAAAAATACAAATGCGCGGAGAATTCTCCGTGCTTGTATATAGAGTTCAATTGTTCGGGGTATTTTTTCTCATTTTTACGTCTTTTGATTAGTGTAATGGCTTTTTTTGGATTATTAATGACAAATGTCGGACAAACCATATGTCTATAAGATATGAAGGTAACGCCTTCGTTAAATATACATACATTTCTTCTTTTTCATTTAATATAGAAAGGAATTTCAATCTGCAATTACTATAATTCTTTTTTAGAACTGGTTTAATGCTATTCTTTAGAGTGATCTAAAATGACAAAATTACATTCTGAACATATTATTTCTAAAGAACATCAGCACAGGAGTCCTAAGTTGATTAGCTTTGAAATTTGTAAGGAGCAGCATAATCTGTTTAATTCGGATGAACGTTTCTTCTTGTTAATATAATGTTACTGGAAGCCAAGCTAATCTAGCAGAAGATAAATTTATTTAATTATTAGAAGCGCTTTATCATTATAGTTAAAAATAGCTCTCAGAATTATGTAATTTTGGGTCAATACGTTGGAATGTTTTTCTCTGAAGATCATGATGGTTTGGAAATCCTTCAGGGTACAGCCACCAAGTTAGAAATAAATTTCCTCTAGCAAAATCACACATGAAATGCTCGTTAGTTATCTTGGCATCATTATTTCATTGAGAAAAACAAAACTTTAGCTATAAACAAGTAAAGTGAGTGGGGGGCGTAATCGGAAGAAAATATGCCACCCACCATTATTCCTTCCACAAAACTTTATCAGCATATAGGTTGGAAATAAACTGGCCCGCCCAAAACTATACTCACACAAAATATTCTTATATAACAAATGAAATTCTCCATTAATCATCTAGGAAGCGCCAATACGTTGAAATGTTTTTCTCTGAAGATCATGATGGTTTGGAAATCGTTCAGGGTACAGCCACCAAGTCAGAAATAAATTTCCTCTTGCAACATCGTACATGAAATGCTTGTTAGTTATCTTGGCATCATTATTTCATTGACAAAACCAAACCTTTAGCTATAAGAAAATAAAGTGAATCGGAGGCGTAATCTGAAGAAAATACGACACCTACCATTAATCCTTCCACAAAACTTATTCAGCATGTAGGTTCGAAATAAATTGGCCTATCGAAAACTATATACACACAAAAGATTCTTAAATAACAAACGAAATTCTCTAGTAATCATCTAGGAAGAGCCAATACGTTGGAATGTTTTTCTCTGAAGATAATGATGGTTTGGAAATTGTTCAGGGTACAGCCACCAAGTCAGAAATAAATTTCCTCTGGCAACATCATACATGAAATGCTTGTTAGTTATCTTCGCATCATTATTTCATTGACAAAAACAAAACTTTAGCTATAAACAAGTAAAGTGAGTGGGAGGTGTAATCTGAAGAAAATATGCCACCCACCATTAATCCTTCCACACAACTTTATCAGCATGTAGATTCGAAATAAATTGGCCTACCCAAAACATATACACACAAAAGATTCTTAAATAACAAACTAAATTCTCTAGTAATCATCTAGGAAGAGCCAATAAGTTGGAATGTTTTTCTCTGAAGACCATGATGGTTTGGATATCGTTCAAGGCACAGCTACCAAGTCAGAAATAAATTTCTTCTGGCAACATCGTACATGAAATGCTTTTTAGTTATCTTGGCATCATTATTTCATTAACAAAAACAAAACTTTAGCTATAAACAAGTAAAGTGAGTGAGGTGTAATCTGAAAAAATACGTCATCCATCATCAACTAGAAAGGTAATCTAAAGAAAGTAGTTTATTTTTAATGTAATGTAAAACATTATATTTACACAATCTCTGTTACAATTCCATGAATCAAGTTTAACAGTCATTGGATGATGTGAATTTTGCGTCATGGCTTTATAGACACTACTACAATAGTGTGTTAGTTTTGCAGTAATTTTCTTGTCATTTTTCCATTAGAAATACGCAAGACAGCCTGGTTGATTGCGATGTTTACTCAATCTCAGTTAAATTGCACGTAATTGATGGCTAGTGTAACATTAACTTTTGCTTATACAATGCTGCAGGCAATGGCATCGAATAACCAAAAATGTGTACTACGTATATAGTACAAGCACATACATATATAGCAGACTGTAATAGGACTTTCTGTCTTTTCTCTAAGTGTATAGGCCTGTAATACAAACGCTTCAGAGATCGTTTTTTGTCATTAAAAATTGATCAACATTTTCTATTTTATTCTCAAAAAAGTTAAATAGCTAGAAAATACAACAAAAGACATGAATTCTTCTCCCTATCATGTACTCTTTTTGATAATGATAACGAACATCACGCTTGGTGATCAGTAAATATTAATAAAGCTATAATTATAAGTAATGCTTTCATTTATAAATAACTGAGGATGAAAAATTATCGTTCCATTTCTCTGCACATACGAGTTCAACTCACTCACAGTTTACTCTAAAAATATGTTAGATTGCAAATGTCCATCAAAAATCGCCTAAAAATATAACCAGATGTGAAGAGATTAATTATTAGATGACAGAATTGATTCCTGCTGAATTTCTAATAATTCATAATCTTTCATGGGCACCCTACAGACTTGTCCAAAATGATTGAAGATGAGTTGAATGCCCTGCTTTTTAGTATAGAGGGGTTTCTATTTTTTCCCTCAAAAGAATCTAAATTAAATATGAAATCATTATGCAACAAGAAAGTAATTGTGTTAACACTTTGCAAATTATATCTAGTAGGTATTGAAGTAGTATCTGTTTGTATTTTTATTATTAAAGCTAGATTATAAATTCTCATAACGTTAAATCATTGTTATAACGATCAGCTTGTAACAGAGCTAACTTATTCAGTGAGGAATGAATCTGCCTAATCCCATGTACATATATTCTAATTAGATCTCAAAAAAAAAACCAACAACACTGCTAGATACAAAATCTATCCCCACAATCTTGAAACTTACTCGGAAGCATGCATTTTTCTCACATAAATAAGTAATAAGCAAAATTGTAATTCCATTTATTATACCACAATGGGTTACATCTAACACCAGGAAAGCATATTGCGATTGCATAAATTTACACGGAATTGCGATCGCACGAAGGTACATGCCTATATTTTATGGTAAAAGGGAAATATTTCAATTCCGCACTATCACCGCATTATATTTATTTTACACAACCAAGATAAACCTTGAAGTAATGGAAATACTTACTAAAAATTATAAACTCATACACTAGCCTTGTTTATTACTTACATAAAACATTGCTGACATTTAGATCAAAATACTTTTGCAATGTAGCTAATCCTAGTTTATTACCGCAGAATTTCCATGTAGTACTGCAGCAGCAAATACGATTGTCTGTACAGATTTATTTTACACTAAGACGGAAAAACAGTTGATCATCATAGATATTACCTGCGTAATTAGACGTACTGCATACATATTATAGTGAGTAGAATAGTGCAGAGTGCGGAGATAATAGCTAATTTTAGAACCGGCAAATTACTCCATGACTAAATTAATTAAGATTAATTTGAGAAGCGCGTCTCAGTAGCAATTATACTTGAACTAATTAACCGCTTAAGGGATTATAGTATATTGTTTTATTAATAAGAATAAACTTAGAGATATACATAGCCATATAAAAGTATTTAGCGGTTTAGTTCGTATAAATGTGAAAGCCTAAAAAAACTGAGAAATCCCAGAATGATTACTTATACATGCAACACGCTGTGGTTATCACGTTTTTAAATTTTGGGCAACAAAGGAGAAAGTACAATTAATTTCCTTCATTAATAATTAAGATTCGTTTATCTATGGCCAGATAAAATTAAGTCAAAATGTTTTTCTAAATCAACAAAACAATATTTTTCACTCTTAATATGTATGTGCGTGGTTTATCAAGACAGTGTGTCCGAGAAGTCGATAAACTACCAACAATAACATTTAATAGAAGGTAAGTAAAACTTTAATTTAAAAATACTTTATTTCAGAATAAATACATTGTCACCCTCGAATCTGTTCATCGGCCAACGGCGCGTCAAAAACACAACCCGCTGGGTTCCTTCATATAAGTTAATAAGAAGAATTATCACAAGAAGGCTGAAACACAAAGCAATTCAAAAAAAAATGCGTTCAATAAGATTTTGAGCGTCCTTTTTCGAGAAGTATTTAAAATTATAAAGCAAAAACATCTCCACTTTACTAAAACTAGTAATATTTTTTAACAGCTTTAGTAATTCACTGAAAAATTCTTACTGTCAGCATTTTTTAGATGCTTATTGTTCATTGTTTAATATTTTGCTAAACTACGCCCAAAAAACGTAATAAGAATCCTAAATTTGGTGCAATAATTTAAGCGAACTCACAGCTGTTACTGCTTCGAGCTCTCAATTTGAGTTTTTAATTTGGTTCAACCTGTATATTAATTGTAAGTTTGAGCTCCTAGCATTAGATGCTTAAGCTTCAATTGCAGCAACGAAACGGAGGTACGTATAATAAATTGAGTTCTAACATAGTGTGCGTCATAATTTGTGGTGGTTATCCTAAGACACACCATCAGAAAGACAGTATCAGCACGGAGTAGCAATCAAAACAAAAAGCTATTCCCGTCCTCCAGACACCAATTTGAATGGTAATCAATGTTTCTACAGACCAATCGTAAAGTAGCAGATAAATTCTATAAACATCAAACAAGAAGTTTCTCAAAGAAACCCTTCGGACCGCTATACTAAAGAAATGATGACATCATATAGAATTATATATTGAGAAAGAGAACATTTGGATGCAATTTTTTTGGAGAATGAGAAAATTAATCGAAAGGGAAAGAATTGAAATCTTGAGTGAAAATGGTATGTTGAAAATCGCCTGTTGTGTTCCCTAAAGTGCCAAGAAAGGGAATCATGTTACATCATGATAACGCGTCGTCCCATATAGCAGTGACAAATGTTCAGTATTTAGCGGAAAACTAATTCAAAATTATAGAACATTCTCCTTACTCACCGGATTTGTCGATGTGTAAGTTCTAGCTATTTTTGAGCTCAAAAAGATTTGAGATGGAACAGGTTCCAGTCAGAAGAAGAGATTGACATCGTCGTTACGTGTTTTTATGGTATTCCTAAAAGTATCAGGTTAAACGCTTTTAAACTATGGAAGGAAAGTGCTTTATTATGTATAAACGGCAATTACTTCGAACTTCGAATTGTATCAACTAACAACGTATAATATATGAATACTGTATTTGACAAGCGTTTCTTTAATAATCGGGAAAATTATTCCTGGAAAAGTTATATCGCTGTTGCACATACATATCTACCTAGACAAATATCTCTTTCCTCGAAAATTGTAACCTTTGTGTTGGCAGTAACATATTTTCTCTTATAAAAAATTGCAACATCGTACAATGACTTACTATTCAATTCTATAATAATATTTAAAATATCGGCAAATAAATAATAATTAAGGGATACTAGCTAATTAGGTGTTAAGAATATTTTATAATTAGATTTAGTCTAAATTTGCATTAAATATTATCCAATTTTGTAGGACTGTAGCTATTTTCGGAAGTAACCATTTCTTTACAAAATCGGAAAAATTGGCCAACAGATTCTTTTGTTTAATTAATGCACACTGTTTCTAGAGTTAGGGATTGAGGAACGCTGGGAGATTCTCTCATATATGACTACATACTACTCTAAAATATTTAGCCATTGTTCCCAAATGACGCCTTCGAACGCCTGCTTTCTTTGTTACTGATCGGACTTACCCTAACCAGTCCCTTTATTGTAGCTTCTATTGTGGAACCCTTTTTTATACGGGAGCAACCTTTCAATCTAACGCTTCATATATATAACTCCCTTAACATATATTTTCCATGAAAAGTACCTACTCCGTTAGCTTCAGTAAAAACATATGTAACACAAATTGTATTTAATAAATAATTCAAACTATATAAAACCACACGGATTCAGAACAAACGCTTGTAGAAGATCCCCTTTTGAAAGAAAGCTTGTCTTCGCAATTGCCTATATTCCATTATAAGAAAACGAAGACCGCAGCAAAGACAAGGAATCGTTTTTTGAAAGATTTAATCCGATCTAATTTATTCCGAAACCGAAATGACTTCCGAGTAAGATCTCCGCACGATATACACTTTAACGACGTCCTTAAATCGGTCTAAGGAGACTGCTACACGCACTTACGATGTTTAGACCGGTACTTAGAACGTATTTATTGATTCTATTTCTTCTCCTAGTTAACTGAAATGCGAAGATTAATAGAGGCAGATAATTGAAAATATCAACTGCCGCTGAGCAAACTTTAACAATTTATTGTTCCACCGTATATTGACAAAAACAATTCCGCGCGTAAAATTTGAATTAATAAGAAAAACCCGAAGCATGCAAAAGTCGATCGATGTCGGGGATCAGTGATTGAATTTATCCTTGGTGCAGTTTGACGTTAATACGTCTAGTCGTTGATATTTTATATGATTACGGCAACTCGATAAACTATGTAATGAAGTCGAGAATATCAATGCAAAAGCGAACGTACATACTTATACGTATATGTAGCTCTTTTGTATTCTGTAAATACGACGCCATTAAATAAATGGTTTTGAAACAAAATAATGTACTTAAAAACAGTTTAAAGCTTCCTTTTCCTGTGTTTTGCCGAAATAATCTTAATAACAAGAATAGGTAATTAAAATCCAATGTTGAAATCTAATTTTGCTTAATTTTTTAATCCATAAATAATATAACTAAAATAGAATGGATACTTAATGCTTTCCATATATGTATGTATATGCACATCATTTTGTTCCACGTCATTTGTGAACCTCTTGAGAAGAAAGTACAAAGCCAATTAACTATTTTCTAACAAGAGGCTGGACTCAATCAATTGTTTTTGAATTTTTTTCCTATTAGTTTATTCTTTAATCTAGAAATGATCATTTTTAATCGGTCGACATAATTCTAGCTAGAAAAACTAAGAGGAAAATCAAAAAAAAAGTCCAAATTGTTAACTAGATCATAAAGTTTTGAATTTCAAGAAGCCATTTCTGAAAATGGTTTCTTCTCTAAAACGTGATTTTAAAATAAAGACCTCTTGCAAAATGAGAAGACTGCACAAAGCAGAGAAAAGTATGCTGCAGATTTACTCAAGTTTGAAAACTGGACTATGTTTTTACGTTTTCTAAATTGAAGGCTAAAGAATTTGTTTTACTTTTAGTCTATTCATTTGATTTAATACTGTATTAACTAATAATACTATTTTGCTGGTTATTTCCTGGAAACAAAGGAATTTAATTCGCATGGGTTTTTAGAAAAGACTAGAATGAGTTGCAGATAATATAACATTTTACTAAATATCTTCGAGAAGTTCATAAGAACACTATTACATTTTAATCTGAAGTGGCTTTAACAAACAATAGTTTGTAGAGGCCACGCCAAAGCTCGTGAGACCGGCGCAAATACGAATTTTCGTCAAAAAACGAGACAGGTATAGAACTATAGAAAGAAAGGGAGAAACATACTACTCTCACTTAAAGATATTGTTCTCGTTCGCTATAGACTTCAACTGAATACGCCATATAATGCATTCAGTCAATATTTTTAGGACGATCAGTAGCAAGTTACGTCATATGTGCGTAATGATACGTCATATCTTCTACGCAGGATGGTCTCACGAGCTTTGGCGTTGACTCTAGCATGGTTTACCTAATAAGAAGTACAAGAGATAATGCCAGATACAGACAAGATAGTTTGGAAATATTCATAATCCCTAGAATAAAGACACATTATTATGAAGTTATCGCAAAAAAGTTTTTCCTCAGGAAAAAACATTCTCCATTTTGTTGAAGCAAATCCGAATGACATTTTTAGACATTTCGCAATTTAATTCTTTTTAGGTATTCTATGTCCTATGAATTAAATTATTACTAACTAAAGCATTACCTGTCCCTGTGATTATAATTTCTCAGACAGTAATGAAGATTGCCAATTCTTTGTTGAAAAGAAAAATTAAGAAATCTATCCAGCAAAGTTACTTCTTCAACAAAAAGCAGCATTCTACTATTTTACTGATCTCGAGCTATGAGAATTATCAAATATAGTTTTGGAAATTTGGTTATAGGGAGAGATCGAGATTCTTAAAGCTACAATTACCACTCTTCCACAGAATAGCTTGTAAATCTAACAATTGCTCTACACAACATACCCACATTAAATTAAATTCATCTTCTGAAAATTAGTGCTGCCTAATTACGAGTATATCCTAACTTTGTTGTTTGGGAAAATGAAAATGATGTTATATGAAGAATCAAGCAATGTTTTGTATGTACGGAAGACATTTACCGCACTAAACTACAAAAATTTTGGAAAAAATTGGATATATTCTGCTTAACATAGTGTTCAGTAGCTCGATACATTTTCTTTGCAATTTTTAATAACTTCACCATTTTATTGTTAGCCAATGTTGTGTTCAGTTTGAAAAGACAAAATAATTCTAGATGACTAAATCTAGCAAAGGGGTACGTATGGAAGCAAATCATTAAGACATTAAGTCATTGATTTTGACCATCGTCATAATAAATGTTCGAATCAGAAGATTATCAAGCCAAATGTGGACGTTTTGTTTGATTTCATCGCGCAAATATTGCAATCACTTGCCCTAATGGTGTATATGAGGGAAGCAATTTTTACTTTAATTCATTGATTTTTGGCGCTTTTCGTTGTCGACAAATGTGGCCGCTTTCCTTTAATTTCATCATTCAACGGCTGCAATAACTTGGCATAATATTCCCTAGTTAGCTCTTCCTTTTTTAAGACGACCAAAGAAAATTCTAAGCACATCCTAAAAAAAACTGATGCCATGACGTTGCATGCAGATGGAATTGGCTTCATATTTATTGAAACCAAAATATTGATCTTGGTTCAGTCTATTATTTTGATCGTTGCTGCAACAAAATAGTAAGGTCATAGAGTCATGTTTTATACATGCTTATGAATCTATGCAAAATCTTAGTTTTGTTACAGCGATATATCGATTAAAACATCTCCAAGGTGTCATTTTTTAGTCCGTCATAAATTATTCTGGAATCCAGCTTATGTACATCTTCCTCATCTCTAAATTTGCAATCGCAAGCACTTCCTGAAGTGCCGACCGTCTCACCTATTGCCTGCACAGCCATACGATACTATTCTGTGGAACCTATGTTCTATTTCTGGATGATCTATATCCATGTTAGTGACTGATGTGGTCTTAAAATCTACTGCCGAGTATTTTACTGTTGTATCCAAACAACCAGATTCCCCAAAAACAGAATCTAATTCGACTTTGATGTGGGCTGGAATAAGAATCCTGCTACGAAGATAATTCCGACATGTTCTAAAATCCCATTGAGTAGAAATATATTTCAATATCAAATTGAAGTAAAATAGATGAAACATGTCTACTGTGATTCAGGATGAACAAATAGACAGTGCCACAAGCTGGGACAGCTAAATAACTTGCAGTCTAGTATAGTAAAATAATACAATGCAAAAGTTTCCAAAAAAAAAACAGCTAGAGAAAGATGTTTAGGTCGTGATAAAAGTAGAGATCACTAATTTTTGTATAAAATAATGTTCTTCAGATTATGCATTACAAATCACGAAAAATCATCCGTATTGGCGTTTTATTCAAGTATTCAATGTTAAATGAGAGAAAGATTGGTTATGAGTCTCATTAAAAAGATTGTAACTATCCTAAATTACAAAACTACTTCATCTGCATTAAATCCCAATATCATAATTTCAAAACAAACAGCACTGACTGTTCTGTCTTATCTAATAAAAGCATTTTTCCTCACAATATTGTCGAGACTGCATGTAGGTATTTAGTGCGGTAGTTCGAAATTGTAATACTAATCGGTTTTAAGTACCTAAACAGCTCCGATAAACTGGCAGGCTGAGTATATAATTTGAAGTATCGTTATGCTCCCGAAGCTCTTTACTCATGCAACGCGCGATATTCCGTCGCATATAAAACGAAAGGTCTGCTGTTCACCGTTTTCCCACGGTGACCGAGTCACTCATGATGTCATCCATTCAGTCTCTATAGCACACGGTTTGCTCGCCTGTGAGACTAGCCGCTAGATTCTCTCTATATGCCGTGTACCACCTCTCTCTTTGTGTATGCATTTGTGCACCGTCCCTGCTCGCTTCTCGGTGCACGCTCTAAAATTGCCACTTGTTCATATACTACTTAACCGCTTATACACCTCTCTCTCGTCCGTCCGGCTTTGATCTTCTTTACATGAAACGTTTCTGTGAGCTTCATCATTTTTCAATAAACACTTTCGTCTAGAAGTGTTCTGTATCACGCAGATCATTTACCGCAAATAAGATTCATTTATGTATAGGAATGGATTCTAGGTAAGAAAAGAAAACAGAAAATCCAAGTTTGGCAAAAAGATTCTTACTACTTAATTGCAAAATATATCTTTCTGTTAGTATTAATGGAATAAAAATTAATACAGCGTAAAGGAAAAAAAAATGCAAATACCACAAAGAAAATTATCATAGCATCGGTTCTCGTACATTTGTACGTTTACATACAACTTAAAAAAGGCATAATTTTCTGAAAGTTCCAGAGGAAAAGGTACATCCTTGCTACACCACACTTTTTTGCAATATGCTGTATGTTTCATCATTATCAAAAAATAAAAAAAACATAATCGTTCCGACGCCTCAACGTTGACTCATAGTGCGTGATGCAGTTTGTCAAAATTTGCGTGAAGCTAGACAAAACTACCACCAAATATCTTAAGCAATTTAAACCGCGAAAATAAAACAGCGAAATACATCATACAATTCATGCACAAAACCAAGAGCTTGTTTTGCAAGCCGTTGAAATTAATCTTCTTAAAGAACAGTTACATACAGTGACTCACAGCACAAATCATACAGCAACAGAGAAAATAAATTTTATTTTAATCTGTATAACAACGTATCTACCTAATAACAGAAAATACAAAAACTCTAGTTGCCAATAGAATAAACAAATGTGAATTTTCAGTGTACATATACAGGGTGACTGGTAATGAAACGGTCGTACTTTACAGCCTGTTAGTAGAGATCATTTGCAATAGAATATAGCCCAATTTGCCTTATCCAAAAGTCACCCGTTTTGGAGATATTGTTTTTTGTTTTTTTCGAAGTTCACTACTTACTCTTATATATATAATGGCTGTACACTCCACAAGGAGTTGTGCCTCTTCTTTCGAAGATCTCTGGATCCTGTGTGCGAGGTGGATCAATCCCCATTTATAATTCTAAAGCATCAGGCTAATTGTCCTCCATAATCTTCTGTCCATCGCCTTTCTCTGCCAATTTCCAACGCCTTTTTCTTCTAGGTCCCTGACTACCTCTTCCATCCACTTTGATCTAGGTCGCCCCCTTCTTCTTAAACCACTAGGTCTCCATGTCATTAATGTTCTTATATGTGCTTCTTCTCCTGCTCTCCAGACATGACCAAGCCATTTTATTCTCTGTTTCTTAATTCTTTGTACAATGTCTTCTCCTATTTCCTGTTTGAGTTCGTGATTCATTCTTGTCCTAAATTCATCCTGCGCCACCTTCACTGGTCCCAGTATTGTTCTTAATATTTTTCTTTCCAGTATTCGTAAGTCTTCTTCGTCCCGTTGTGTCATCGTCATAGTTTCCGCAGCGTACATCATTACTGGTCTTATCAATGTTTCGTACATTCTGATCTTGGTCTTCTTACTAAGGTGTGTGCTTCTGAGCATTTTCTTGTTTGCGTGATATGTTCTGTTTACGGCTATTATTTTCTCCTTTATTTCTGTTTCCCTTTCTCCGTCATTCGAGATCATAACTCCCAGATATTTGATTTTATTCACCTTCTCAAATTTGTATTTTCCTACATTGACTATTGTACCTGGTATGATTTCCTTTCCAGTTTCCATTATTTTCGTTTTATCTTCATTTATCGTTAGTCCCATTCTATTGCCTTCCCGTAGTATTTCCTCTAGCATATTGCCTAGTATATCTCTTCTTTTTGCTATTAGTACGACATCATCTGCATATGCTATTATTTGCCCCCCTTTTGTTCTAAGCGTGCCTCTGTTCAAATTTCTGGTTATATATTCCAGTGCAAGATTAAACAATGTTGCCGACAGTGCATCACCTTGCCTTACTCCTTTATTAATTTCAAACACTGCTGTTTCGCCTTTTAATGTTTTAACTGTCATTTTTGTGTCTTTCAGCGTCATCGCTATGAGCCGTCTTAACTTTGCGGGTATTCCAAGTTCTTTTATAGCTTCCATTAACTGCGTCCTATTAATTGAATCAAAAGCTTGCCGAAAATCTATGAAGAGCATGTGCATATTAAGTTTGTACTCGTGTGCTTTTTCCGTTATTTGTTTCAGGCTATGTATAGCGTCTGTTGTTGATCTGCCTTGCATAAATCCGCACTGATACTGCCCTATTACGTTTTTCGTTATTGTAACTAACCTCCGTTGTATTATGGTAGACAATATTTTATAGGTCGTACATAGCAACGTGATACCTCTATAATTCTTGCATTCTTGCTGGTTCCCTTTTTTATGAATTGTGATTATTTGTCCTATCTCCCAATCTTTCGGCATAATCTCCTCCTTCCATATTCTTACTATTAATTGGTGTATATGCTCGTGCAATTCCTGTCCTCCATATTTTATTAATTCATTCTGTATGCCGTCTTTTCCGGGTGCTTTACCATTACTACTGTGTTTTATAGCTAATTTCACTTCTTCCAGTGTTGGTTCTTCCACTAAAGTATTATCATCTTCGTCGTCTATTGTAACCCGGTCTTGTAGCTGGTTGTCATTTAATAGTTGCTTGAAATAGTCTGACCATACTGTCTTATACTGTTCATCATCTACTATTACTTCCCCGTCTTTGTTTTTTATCCCATTTAACCTATGTTTGTATGTTTTATTTTGTTCTCTAATCTTCCTGTAAAAGTACTTTGTTGTGTTTTTATTTACGCTTTCCATTTCAATATTTTCTATTTTACTATTTATCCATTGCCTCTTATTTCTTCTCAGTAGTTTATTACATTCTTTTCTTCTGCTCTCGTATACTTTTCTATCTTCCTCTCTACTTGATCTTATCCATTTTAGCCTCGCCTGTACTTTCTTTTCCACCATTTCTTGACAATCCTCATTGTACCAGTCCTTTTTAGTTTTCTTTTTCTCAATTCCAATGTATTGCTCGGCAACTTTGTTTATGCATGATTTTATATTTCCCCATTCCTCGTCTATAGTGTGTGCTTCATTTCCTACCTTCATATATTTCTCAATTTGCTCTTCATACGCCTGTTTTTTGTTATCTTTATTTATATCTTCTGTATTCCATCTCTTAAAGATCGATCGCCCTTTAGTTGATTTTTTGACCTTCTGTTTCACTATTGTGGTTACCATATAATGGTCTGAATCGGCACAGGCTCCCCTATATGTTCTTACGTCCATTATTGATGTTTGTTTCCTTTTAGTAACCATAACATGGTCTATTTGTGTTTGGTACTTCTTATCTGGAGCTGTCCAAGTGACTTTATGACATCTTTGATGTTGGTATTTGGTACTGCTTATTACCATATTTGCTCTTACTGCTAGATTGCACATCCTTTGTCCATTGTCATTTGTTTTATCGTGTATCGTATGTTTTCCAGCTACTTCTTGGATATACTCTTCTTTGCCTATTTGTGCATTGAAGTCTCCCAACACTATGATAATATCCTCTTTAGGTATCTTTTCTATTTCCTCTTCTACTCTTTCATAAAATTGTTCCTTAATTA